>NNCF01127746.1:723908-766077 GCA_002313205.1 Laupala kohalensis | reverse complement strand
GCCGTCGCCGCCGCCGCCGTCGCATGCCGGCACGCGCTCCCCCGCCCCTCTCGCTTCGCCCGCCCACGGGGTTCGAATGTGGTCTCGCACGCGACGGGTGCTCCGGCATCCCACGGATGCCGCATCGCCTTGGCTCATCGTGGATGACGTGTCTCGTTCAGCACGGGGATCAATCGTGTTGGCAACAAATCAAACGTACGAGTCTGCGACTAGGGACGACCTGTCCCCCCCTCGTTTGGGAGACAGACACGATACCCCCCACCCCACCGATATTTTTACTCCTTGAAGCACAGGAGCATTGATGAGAACGTCACGCTCCTTTGAAAGGGGAGTTTATACCTTCCCGCGATAAATTTAGCCACTTGTTGTGAATGTTCAGAAATATAATAATCAGTCTGCTCACGTGTTGGACATCATTCAGTGCTGCTTTTCCTGTCGGCAGAAGCCGCAGACAAAGAATGGCTCCTTAAAAAAGCACTCACTGTACTCAGTACTTACATAAATCGATTACTGGAGTTCAATATTGCCACAGTTCGGAGTTCAAGTATTCTGTACTGATACACGGAATTAATTTTTATTTAACTATTACTCACCGTGATTCAAGTTATTTCAATTTTTGTATTTCATCATTGTAGCTCTTAATGGTAACTTTTGTAAAATATAGTATCGAATTTTTGAAATAACTCAATTAGTTTGACTAAAACTCGATTATCCAAACCATTTCAGACAGGGACCTCTCCTCTCATTAATACATTTTCATTTACTTTCTATCGCATGTTTCTATTTCCTATCAAGTTAAGGTGAGTGAATATATTTTTATACACAACATCATTTAGTGACATCCGAATTACTTTTTGAATGTCCTTTAAATTTAAATGTTGTGCTAAGTCCTTCAAACAATCATGCCCTTGAGACATTAAAACCCGTATATTTAAAGTCGAAAGGAAATACGCGTGGGAAAATTAATGTAAAAGGTTTGATGTAAGAACTTCATCGAAAGTTTTTTGTATGTAGTTTTCGTTACAAGTAAAATGTTTTGGTGCAAAAAACCATTAATCTGATTCTGAACTTAACCATGAGAGTGTATAAATAATTTGGACTGCGTTTCGCCTAGGGATTTTTAAGTAGTGAGTTTAAGATTATATTTTGATAAACTTAGTATCTGTATACTTCATTTTAGAATCATACTAAGCGATTTGTGTAAGTACAGCGTGTATCGAAATCAACTTCAACCCGATTGTAAGCAAAATATATTTTTTGTTGAGTTTTCATGATTTCTAATAAATTTGCATTCGTTTCAATATCTCTGTCAATTAACACAGATTAAATGAGCATTTTCAATGTCACTCTGCATTAATAATTGTAGATTGTTGGGAATAATTTGCAGAATTGAGATTGAAGAGAATCGTCGGATCGGAAAGAGGCATTCGTACGCATGGGATTTGAGGTTTATTTCATTTATTAAATGTATTTCTTTTCTTTTCTTTGTGCGAGATCCAGACCTTCAGATCTGCCCTTCCATCTTACCGAAAGGGAGATAGACTTGTTGTTGGTTTACTGGGGAATTTGGTAACTAAAACGCCATTGGACGGAAGGGAGTTGTGAACACCACCCCCTGGGATCACCTGATGGGGATCGAACCCTCACTCTTCCGTCGGGAGCGAAGATGCTACCACTAGACCGAGTGCTGGCAGTTTAGAATCACAAGCGACAACTGTATCTTCTTTCGGTAGTTCTCCGAGTTCCCTCAGTTAGAATCACATACAAAAGGAACCATTCGCATCGGATTCGACGGAGTCCGATTTGGTTTCGAAGCAGAGGACACATTTTCTGAATCGCACGAAGCTCCTGTGGAGGAAGGAAACAGAAAGAAGACATCCTCCATTTCGTTGCCGAACCTCGTCTTCATAATAAAAATGTCGAGTTCTCAAACATAAATCTCTGAAATTGTGGATATCCACAGTTCCGGGTAAAAGATTAATTATGTTATATTGATTTAAATTTGAAACGGACCGGGGATCGAACACGGGACCTCCAGCTCGTGCGCTGCCATTACGCTTCCCGTTCGCTCCTCATCTTGAGATCTTACGCAAAGGGAATAGCGCAGTGGTAGTTGACTGTAAGGCTGGAGATTCCTAATTTCATTAAAAACATTGAATTTTCATCAGTGATGATGACAGGTCGATATTGAATGCGAATAATTCTCAAATGAGGGAAGCAACTTAATTTTTTGAGTAGAGCAAATTGAACTCTCATGAGGCTACAGGATGAAGATGTGACTATGTTGATACATAATAATAATAATAATAATAATAATAATAATAATAACAATAATAATAACAACAACGAATCAAGTCTGATCGTTAAATCAAGGCGAATAAACCTGATATTGTCATCAGAGATTTAAGAAAGAAAACATGTCTGTTGATTGATGTGTCAATACCTTCCGATCAGAATGTTGTAACAAAATAAGCAGACAAAACGTGAAATATAAGAATCCCTCCATTGACATGAGTGGAATCTGGGGTGTTAATACCTATTATCATTGGGGCTTTGGGGATGGTCACAAAAATTTTAAATAAATGCGAAGTAAAAATCGCAGGTAACGCTGAAGTGAATGGGAACAGCTAACATCCTGCGCGAGGGACTTTAAAAGCACGAAAATGAAAAACCTGATTCTGACGAAACCGGTTGCAACAAATGAAACCGCCGCTGACATGGACAGTCGTGATGAAATAATAATAATAATAATAATAATAATAATAATAATAAAATACCAGGTACACGCATGAAAGAAAATAATAATATTCTTTCTTGACATAGGTGCATCGAATGTGTTAAGGGAGGAGGAGTCCAGAGATGGTGACGAGAAGAGATAGTCTATCAGTATACATCAAGCCCTGACGCAGGATGTAGTAACATTCGAAATGTCGGCAAGTTAATAGTTTTTCTATTTCTTCCCCTTGATCAATGCTCAAGTATAAATATTAAGTGGTCAAGAAATATATCCAACTCTACCGTCGTTTATCTCGCGGCGTGTCTTCAGAAACCTTTGTGTCCGTCAGCAGCACGTTATCATCGATAAACATCAGCTTCTGTAGCTATTCGATTCCTTTAAAATATTTCAATACTTTGAACCCTTTGAAGATTAAAAAACTACAGTATCTTGTTATTGCTGTTTCTGAAGCACAATTTTAGCTCGTAAGCTGAACCTCTCTGCACCTTCCTAACAATCTATTTCGGGCTGATTTCGTCTGTTTTCGCAGATGATTCCTTTGTTTGTGCTAGAGTTTCTTATTTCTGGAAAATGTTGTCAGGTCTAGGGGTTGACACAGAACAGAATTTTATTGATTTTTGGTTTTTTATTTTTAAAAGCTAATTAAATTAAAAATAAAGTGATTGTAATAATTTTTATGATGAATAAATTTTATTGTTTAAACTTTTGCCACGAGATGCTTCAGTATTACATCATTCATATTTGTAAACTCTGTTCTTGTCATTACTAATAAATTTAACATAAAACGGTGTGAAATGATAAAATGTGTATCCCAGATGAGAGAAATATCAAAATAGTTTTAATGATATGTTCATGTTCCGCGAAAGAACACAGTTTCTTTTGGAGTGACCGTGTGTCCCTTCTGAACTGAAGGGAACCCGACCATAGAAGGGTTAACATCGCGAAGAAAAGTTGGATTGCATGAAAAGACGGATTAGTTTACGTTCAGCGTTAGTGTACGATTATGTTGGAGTGACGATCAGCGATACGAGCAAAGAGAAGAGTGAAGCGGAGAAGCGAGCGGCGCGACTCTATTTAGGTTGGAGCGACGATAGGAGGGGTCATCTACATGTCAGCGCATGCGCGGCTGCTCAAAACCACTCAGTCTGCGTTCAGCCGATCGTTCAACATAACCTCACAAAATTTACTTATTGAATTAATTTCCATAGTCATATCGTCTGTTGTGGTTTTAATCCTTTTTGCCTCAAAACCCGACTCTTCGGTGGACGCAACTTTTATCAGTTGCTCAAAATCCAAAGCAGAACAATGTAACACAATCTCGAAGCAGCAAGAACAATGGAGACCCTAGCTTCGATGAGAGCGAAGAAAACGTATCAAAGGGGTTTCGTTGCATTTCTTGTTGGTCACGACGACGACATAAACGCCCTCAACACGTGAAGGCTAGCGTCGCGTTGCTCTTCTGTTTGCTCGTATCGCTGATCGTCGCTCCAACATAATCGTGGCGTTAGAAGCGGGGGTGGGAACGCAATGGCAGGTACAGGTGTGTCGTGGGGGACGTTCGGCGCAGCTACCTGCTCCCACGAAAAGCCACGCGTCGCCGATTACTCTGTTGACCGAGCGGCTAAAACGACGCAGATCAACCCTCTTATCACGGCAACGCACGTGCGCGCTCCCGACCCGAGCCCAGGTGCGTTATCACTCAGGTTGTTTCAATTTCACTGGTGTTCCCAAGCCTACGTCACCTCACAATGCGCTGATAAGCCTCGTCAATCGCTGGAACAAAGAACACTAAAACTCCATTTAGCCGGGCCATCGGAGATAAATTTGACCCGGAAATGAAAATGATTGCATGTTCTGAAAGAACTAATCAAATATGACACTGAATTTTTTAACACCTACAACATACGGGAACACAACAGCTGGTAAGTAAAATCCAAACAAACAAAAAAATAAATGTACAATCTTTATTAAGTTTTAATTCCGCTCATTTTACGAATCATCATATCGAATGATGTTCCTGGTCTTTTTGTCGTGGGTTAGCTAAGCTTTACAAAATTTACTTCATGTCGTGAAATTTATACCGAAAATCCTACGTACTTGTACTTTACTGGAGACCTATCTACTATTACGGACGACTCAATGAGTACCGTAATTCGAGAATAACAACCAATATCGGAGTTCCCATGTTGGGGATATTTTATCAGGAGATGAAAGTTAAGTTAAACAGAACGAATACAGCATGTTATAAATGTAGAGTATTGGAGAGTTTTCATGTCTCACTGGCACGTTCAATATCTCTTCAAATGTTCACGTGTTAATGTGCTTGCTCACGATTTGTCGTTCTGGGTTCAATTCCCGCCAAGGCCAGAATTTTGTAGTTTTTCACTTCAATGTTGCAGTTCATGTAGCTATGACTTCTGAAAAGTGAATCCGCCTCCTTCTACTCGTAGCATTAATAAGTCTATTACTAACACCTCCATGTGCGCCAAGTTGTTGTTAAATCCAACTAACTACCACCCAACTCCTACCTTCTATCGCTCCATGTAGATAAGCTACAATAGCACTAAGCTACTTTTCCCATTTACTAATACAACAACAATTAAAGAAAGTTAATGTGTTGCATGAATGCGAGTCTGTTCTCCAGAACCACTTTCCGACGTCTTCGCACATTTCAAGAAATGAAACACTTTTACACGATAACAAATCCAATCACTTTCTCTCGACTTGTGTCTGTACTTGTTGATTCCAGATTCAAAAACTAACTGAATTCTTCTTGTCTACGTTTCGAATTTGTCAAAATTCTGCCTCAGGACTTGCATCTTCAAATTACACGAACGGAATGTTTTAAGTTTTTCGGATGGAGAATACATTATTGTACATCATTATTCGTTAAAATTATTCGAACAAAAATCGTAAATTTAAATTTTTTACGATTATTCATTTTTAAAGAGAACGCTTAGTCTCAAACGGTATTTCAAAAATAACTAAATGAGGAATACTCACCATAAATAAGAAAAACACTGGAGAGAGGGTTTACACGCTCCACTTTGATTTCACGGTTGAGAAAACGTCATTCCACAAAGTATTTTTCTCCGGCCCTCGCTCCGCTCTCGAAAAGAGGAAACGTCCGTCAAAGTGAGGGGACGGAAGGGAATGCGTAGCTTCATTCGCACTTTCGAGTTCGCTTTGACAATCGTCTCTTCTGTGTGGCAGAGATGCTACTTCAAAGTCCACGTGAATGTGGAGCGTTCAAGACAACACAACTCGTTTGCCTTTGATTCTTTTTCATTTTGAATACCAGCATTTTCATTGCAGTATTCGCTATGAAAGCTTATCTTCATGGAGCGATAGGGAGTAGGACTTGGGTGGTAGGTCATTGTTAGTAGGTGACCGCTTAGCTGGGTTTACCAACAACTTGGTCCACGTGGACGGATTAGTAGGAGTTAGAGTTATTGATACTAGGAGCAGTTGGAGGTGGATAGAAGGAGGGTTCGCTTTTCAGTAGTCACAGCTCTATGAACTGGGACATTAAAGTGAAAAACTACACATTTTTTCTGGCCCCACCGGGGATTGAACCCGGGACGCTACCACCTTAGCCACCGGAGGGGCCCTTTCCTATTCGAACGAAATATAAGAACGCGTTCCTTAGAGTTTTAGTACCATCTCCGTTTGAAAACCACCCGAACGTTGCTACAAAGGACACTGAAAATCCGTCTCAATACTTTTTTCTCGATGTGTGAAGTAACGCATGACGTTCCTAACCCGGGGTTTTCTCCGTTTTTCCTTCGGGTAGAGGCGGATTTCTTATACAGGTTCTCTAGGCTTTGTCTAGGGGCAAAGTGTTTATTGTAACAATAAATCGTGAATTTAGTGTTTTTTCAACTCTTCAAATGATTTTGAAACACTATACTCAGAATAATCTATAGTTCTATAATAATTTGTACATGTAATTTTTTCGTGTTAAATTACAATCACATTGACATTCTATTAGTTTTATAACTCGCAGCTAACTTTTTATCTTATCTATAAATTTTTGAATCCGCCTCTGCCTTAGGGCCGTTGATCGGAATTGATGGGATGGTCCCTTGCTTGCTTCCGGAGAATAAATTAGTTTATTGTCCTCCACGTGGTCATACGCAGTTTGTACTGTTCTTTGACAATAAATTTATTATTATTATTATTATTACGTTCTTCAATTGTAAGACTGATTCCTAAACGCCGCAATTTCAAGACGAGGGCTTCTTTATCAAGTGGCAATCATTCGTTTCTTATTGGAAAATTGATTCCTGTGCGAAGCTTCTTTCGCGTCACATATGCAACAATGAATGTTTCAGATTAATTGTATGGGAGAAAAATAAAATCTACTCAAACAGTCTTAAGATACCAACGAAGAAAACAATGTTCCTGAAAAAACGGTTACCTTTGTTTCTCTTATGTATCGGGGAACGGTCAGAGAGGATTAGTGGACGTAAGATTGTGTTATTATGTATTTATTTGTGTACAACAGCTCTAACCCGATTCCCAACATAGTCAATACCTGGGAAAATTTTCGTTTTTAATGTTTTCTCTTAGTCCCTCTTTCTTAATTATAATTTTCACTACATTTGTTCAACACTTAATTTGAAGCATTGTTTTACAAACTCTTCTCGCAAATTTTACGTATTTTAAACACATTGTTGGTGATGTTCACCTCTAATATCAGGGGGATAAGTGAATGTTTGATATTTTATCAACCTCCAATTTTTTAATACATTTTGCACAATGCCAATCCTTTTAACTCTATCTTGAAATTTTTCTTATCTTTCTCTTCTTTTAATGAACTCTTAGTTTCTCTCAATAGACCATAATGTTTTACCAACTCTTAACGTTCTTGTGCGTAGTATATAGAATGGCTCTTGTCTTGGAATTCTTGTTATTACAATAACATACATCATCCTGTACAGCTTTAGTTTGAGTGAGATACATGTTGGAACTTCCTTGACCGCAGAAAAACTCTATTAAAATCTTATTTGGCTCAAAAATCTTCGTGTTTTTGTAAACATATGTCACATTTGGTATAAATTCAAATTACTGCCATCCAACACCTTCCAGTATTCGATTCATTTTCTTGTCAAAATTCCTCTCCAGTTCTTCCTGTCTGCACGTAACTCATTTGTTGTCGATCTCTTCATCCTGTGTTCAACTTTTCAGTTCTTTTATATGTACTGGCATAAGTCCAATGCTAACTAGAGTTGTGCAAGTAAGGATTATCTTACAGGGTCTGCACCAATTTATTAAACATAGTAGCTGTACACCGTAGTTTTCTCTCATATGTCTTCTTTGTTGCTTTTCGTACCCAAACATTGCAGCCACACTATATTTCTAGCTCAATCATCCCTTTCGTGCATCAATGTGTTCCGTTGAATATTAATTAACCCATACTTGGATTAGTCGGTAAATCATATGCTTCACATTTCTCTTGATAGATTCAAATGATTTGTGACTGTCAATTTTTCGTAAATGATCATTCCTAATGTGATTTCGGAAATGATTTTTCGTAAATGAAATGTAAAAACGATCCTCATCTTGTGTTTACAAACGTAAATATGTTAAATGGTTAGAGGGAAGAGCAGACCTTATTGTCTGAGTCTCGCCGAAATAAAGACACTATTATTATTCCTAAATATTTAACGTCTCTACAAATTTTTACACACCAATCTCCAACTTCAATTATCAGGTCCCTCTCTTTCCCTTCATGCTATATATAATCGCTTCGGTTGTTTCCAATTATATATTATCACAATATATCTTTAACTTTCTTATTATCTCACAAGTTCGTTCTACAATTACACTTCTACTTCTTCCTCGAACAAAAATCACAAAATGATTAGCATACGTTATTCCTTTGATGTTTTCTCCATCCAGCACATTTAACTCATTGTCAGCTAATATTTCACAAAACCGATCCAAGATGCGCCCCTTGCGGTCATCCACGAGATATTTATTATTGACTGTTCGTCAACATCAAACATTATATCTCAGTAAAGTAAGATTTAATTATATTTATAATATACTAATCAATTTCTAAATTTTCCAAACTCAGCACAGTTATATTCCTATCAGCATTATCAAAGGTCCCTTTGAAATCAAGACAAATCGCCAAGATATACTTTTCTTCACTTCCATTTACAACACTCTAAATATTCTGCCGTACTTCTTCCTGGCAGCAAAACGTACTGGTTCTTGTTGAATGTTCTACCTGCTTTAAAATTTCCTTATTTACAAATTTCCCATACCAAATTTTCCAAACATTTTCCAAACCCCGGTAGTAAGTAAATTGGAAAGGAGGAGTTCATTTTCCCTTTCCCTTTAGAAATTACATTGTCTTGGTTATTAAACATTTAAAGATGACTAAGAGCAACTGCAGGAATAATAATAAATTTATTGTCAAAAAACAGTACAAACTGCATATGACCACGTGGAGGACAAACTAATTTACTCTCTGGAAGCAAGCAAGGGATCATCCCATCAATTCCGATCAAGGGCCCTAAGGCAGAGGCGGATTCAAAAATATCAGCAAAAGTTCCTAGATAAGATAAAAAGTTAGCTGCGAGTTATAATACATATATAATGTCAATATGTTTGTAATTTAACTCAAAAAATTTACATGTACAAATTATTATCGAACTATCGATTATTCTGAGTATAGTGTTTAAGAATTGAAATAACACTAAATTCACGATTTATTGTTACAATAAACACTTTGCCCCTAGACAAAGCCTAGAGAACCTGTATAAGAATTCCGCCTCTACCCGAAGGAAAAACGGAGAAAAACCCGGGCCATGATGGAAGAGGAGGCTACACAATCCGACACCGTGGTCGAAGTGTTTGCTTCTAGAAACGTTTTTAGAAATAATTACGTGTTTACGAGACAAAAAAGTGATTACGATGCAGTTGAAGGGGAAAGAAGCGATTGAAAACAACGTTCATGCGAGAAAGATAGCAAAGTAAGGAAGAGAAGCGTCTCATTGTGGGGAAATAGAAAACAAAACCGAAAGCGATTGATTTGAAACTTGGAAGTAACTTTCTTGAAGTCATAAAGAAGATATTAAATCGTTCTCCGGAAAAGTACGTAGTTTGAGTCGTCATCCTAACTACAACCTAAATTCTTACATAATTTGTGAACACTGTGCACATCTCCAATCGGAGGAAAAATTGATGAGGAGATTTGAGAAGAAGAGGTTTTGATGTACTGGTGAAATTGGAAATGGGAGGTTAATATGATACAACATGAAATTTCTGATCCGAATAAAAATATTTTACTAAACGTGTATTCTCTCTTTGTGTGAATTCTTCGTGAAGAACTATTCCCAACGAGAGACTGATATGAAAAACGGTAATGCACTCCTCACGTCATATAAGACGCTCGCAACATTTGTTACTTTTGAGGCTCTGCTTAGACATAGCTACATTCGAAGAAAGTGAGTTTAACTGAAATTTTGGGAAACAGCTGTATTCTCGACTTGTGTGCTTAACTCCTCTTCCCTTGTCGGATGTCCTTCCTGGCGCACCTCCCCGAGGCAGGTGATACGTGAATGACACGAGGGCGAATCGATGATGAGTGAATGTTGTGGGGAATTGATACGTTGTTGTAAATTTTTTCCTGGATCAGACTAGGTTTGAACCAGTCACAGAGGTAGAAGGCCAGTACGCCAGGCACTATGCAACTCGATGTATTGTAGCGTAGTATCTAAAAATGAAGTGCACACCTTTCTTTCAGTGTATGACCGGCAGTGGCAAATATTTTTTCCTAATCCTGCTGTAAACATGACTATTCATTATTCTCGAGAGTAACACCAACATACGTCTCTTCTGTTGTGTACGCATGAACACCGCTTCGCCCACTGTTCCGGGGAGCGAGCAAAGAAGCCGCCATGGTGGGGGGGGGGGGTATGACCGTTGCATTCCCTGTATTTCGAATCTCGTGACTGCGCCGCATCCCTTCGTGCCATCAACCCGTCTCTTTCTGCTTCCTGGTCGCTCATTGCCTCTTCGTCTTCCACTCATGAGAATGACGTCTCTGTCCTCGCTCATCTTCTCTTCGCCTCCCGATCCTTACAGTGTTCGCAGCGAAAGAGAAGAGGAATGAAGGGTGTCTAAAGACCACATGAAAGTTGAGATTGCAGAGTTTTCTTCCCACTGTAGACCCATGGGTGTTTTACTCATCAGAATCTTCGTGTGTTTACGTTCGGTTGCTTCCGCCTACATCAGCCGATTCGTAGAACCGATAATAATAGATATGACTACTGTGACGGACCTAGAGTTCGCTCTCTGATATTTGATTGAAAGTACGGTGCCTAAAATTAGATTTTTTGCGGGTTACAGCAGCTAAGTGTGGGTGTCATGGCATGCCGTATGGAATGGGTGGAGCTACGCTAGTTCATATGATACAACGCGCTTTCTCTCCATTGGTTACATCTCGTTACTGTTCTTTCTCTGCGAGGACTATAGACCTCAGCACGTTAGAAAAATCTAGGCTTGGTGACTTTTCGTGAAGATCTGGAAATTTGTCGGTAAATCCCAGAAGTTAATGTCGCACGCATCCAAATTATACATTTCGTTTAAGCCGTGTTGTGGAATGATGGTTTATGGTGTGGATGGTAATAAGATAAGAAAAACGAATATCTTTTGTAATATTTCAGTTTGTTCCCACAACTCACATGGCGCGGCGACTGGCGCGGCCAATTTCTATCTTGATAATCTGAAGTCTAACAGTTCTGTATGTTATTGCACTTACAAAAATAGGTACTGAGGAAATCAAACTTGCCAAATATCCAAATACCTGTTCAAGTGACAACCACGTAATGTTCCTAATTTATACATAAATGGGTCATCATCCGTTAAAATGAAATTGTTTTGAATTTTGTACGAACAATATGATATATTAACATCTCATGTGTTATAAAACCCCATCCAAAGACGTAAACAATTTGACAAACACTCTTTTGATTTAACCATAAAAATTTAACGTACGCTAGCTACAAGTTTCTCTTCTGTCGGAGTTCAGCGGGACATTTACCTCTCGAGCGTTGCAAAATACATTATATTAATGATCGAAAATGCGAAGAGGAACCACTCCATAGCTGAGAATCCTGGCTGTCAACCCGAACGGAATGACGGGGAGACCCCGCTGGATGCCTCCTGAGGACTGCGTATGCACCGAGACATGAGCGGAACGCGTGACGGAGGGTGTGAGCCGTGCGGGAGCGATCACAGGAATGCGCGGGCGTGAGAACAAATAGTAGAGAAATAGATATATTCGTTAGGAAGTTTTTAAATAGCGTGCCTACGAGCTATCCACTTCAGAAATTAGCGTTGCACTAACGATCTTACCGTAGTGCGATAAGACACATCTGTTTGCGTATGATGTTAGTGACAGAGGTCACGGTGGTTTGTGGTCTGGATTTGAGGTTATGTTGATATCTATGAGAGTAGACGAGGTATTTGTTGGTTGTGTGAGCCGTATGAGCACGTGCTGGTGTACTCGCAGTACAGTTAACGTGTGAACGCTTGCATAGAAGCAGTTCGCTTCGGTTTACAATTTGCAGCATGATTTGAGTCGAAGGTACACTATGTAAAACACATCGATTACACTAGTGTTTCCTAGCGCATTACGTGTTATCTTCAACAAATGACGTATACGCTATCGTGCATGCGATCTTAGCGTACTACGAATTTGCAGCGCCTCTGTTTGCGTATGATGTTAGTTGTACGCTTGTGAGAGAGAGTTTACGACGGGTTCTGAAGTGAATTTCAGGGCTTGTTGAGGTTTGTGCGAGTTCTCTTTGTCCTGTGTGCCAAGTGAGTAACGCACATGTGTACTCTCTGTTCAGTTTACTTGTGTGGAAGTAGTTTGGTCGGGTTCACAATATTCTGTACTATTTGAGTCGAAGGGACGCAGAGAGTGTCGATTTTTTTAAACGATTGGAGATATGAACGTGCGCGAGGAAGCGTGTACATTATGCAGAAACTCTATATTGTAGTCTGTTTCAATTAGTTTCAGTCCCTCCAGGTCAGTAGGAGTTCCGAATTCTCTCGGTTACCCGAAGTGATGTGGTGACAGATCGGACCGGATCATCGCCACCGCGATTATAACGTATTTCCTGCGAAACGTTTTGCTGAAAAGTGAATAGGGAGTTTTTGCATAGCGTACCTGGGAGCTATCGTATACGCTTTCCACGCGCAAGTTACTTCAGCGCATGCTCAGAAGTTAGAGATACACTAACTCTCCTAGCGTAGTGCGTTACAACGCCTCTGTTCGCGTATGTTGTCAGTGGTACTCTAGTGAGAGAGGTCACGGCGGATTCTGGTCTGGATTTGAGGTTATGTTGATATCAGAGAGGGTATGCGAGATATTTGTTCGTTGTTTGTGTCTATAAGCACGTGCTGATGTACTCACAGTGTTTTGATGTACTCAACATGTACAGTTAACTCGTGTACGCTTGCATAGAAGTAATTTGTTTGGGTTTCCAATATTAGTATTTGTTGATTCGCAGATACGCTGCGCAAAATGCATCGATTACAATAGTTCTTCTGTGCGTTACACAGTTAGCGTAATCAATGTAACGTATACGCTAGGAAGCGTGTACGTTATGCAAAACCTCTCTAATGTATATCTTGGCAATACTTTAAATTGTACAGTACTGCAGATTACACCTGATATTTAGTCTTTTTTTATTGTCAAAATAGCAGTACAAACTGCGTATGACAATGTGGAGGACAATAAAGTAATTTACTCTCCGGAAGCAAGCAAGGGACCATACCATCAATTCCGATCAAGGACCCTAAGGGTTTGTCATGAAGTGTACTAGGTAGGTAATGTACCATACAGCTACAGTGTACTCGAGTAGCACACTTTACAAAATTCTACGTGCCCAAAAATAATTGATTTCTGGTTGTTGAAGTACTCATAACAACCAATAAACGCGAAATCCAAAAAAATGGAATATTCCATTTCTTTCAGAGTCTAAGGGGTATAATACGGAAAGCGGACAATTGCGAACTTACTTTATGCGTAACGACAACTTCGTCAGGGGTGGCTCCTGTCACCATTGGTATTCTTCTTTGTTTGGGATTGTGTTCAATGGGAATCAGAGAGGAATGACAAGGTGGAGGTACGAAACTAGAAGTCCTGGAATATGCGGACAGTAGACACCTTTCCTCATAAATATGAACACCTACAAATCAAATTAGATCCACTGAAACCGATATAATAGTTGCACGACACAAAGGAATAATTATGCAATTCTTCTCCTTTATGAATTGTATAGCATTATAAAGAATGGGTAATGCAATAATGATATGGAAGTGAAGCAACGCCACTCATATGGATGTAATACATACGAATCACACTTTTCAAAATGTTCTCTACCTAAAAAATTGCTCAAAGTGGTAGTTTTATGACATCTTTGTTCTCAGTCGTGAGTTCTATAGCAGTTTTGATGAATATAACCTTTAAGATTTTAAGTATTATAAATTTCATTTTTATTTATATCAATCGTTTTATTTTATTTATAATCAATCGTTTTTCATTATTTGAACGTCAGGGGTAGTATGCTTATTTTAACATGAAGCCATTCTCGTTCTTTGGAAGTTCGCTACCTCTTCGTGGTGGCTTCTGAAGACGAAGAGAGGAGCAGCTCGAACTGAGTAAAGTGAAAGAAGTGCAGGTCGCACCTTGTGATGGATACTTTAGGTGCTGTCTTCTCGAATGCAAATTAGAGTCAGCTTGCGAGGGAATCGTCGCTGAAGAAACAACGTGAAATTGTGGTTTCTGTATCTCCATAAATCACGTTTCACTACGTAGTTGCAGAAAATACAACAGAATAAGCCGATGTGGTCTTTTTCTACTAAATATAACATAAATGTAACTTACTGTATTATCCCCCACGTGACCATACGCAGTTTGCAACTGCTTTTTTGACAATGAAGTTTATTTATTAGTTTACTTATAATGATAAAACCGCCATGTTCACTAAGGTTTTTCAGCTTTCCTGAAAAGTCACGTTGTTTCTGAAGCGACGTAGTGCGGAGGCGCGTTTGGACCTGTGCAAGTGCTTATGCGGCCCATCGTGGCTTGCGGTACCTCTCGCTGCCGATCGGAAAATGCAAATGTTGCTTCCGAGGGGTGGAACGGGAAAGCAATAGAAGGGCGGTGCGCCGACGCCAAGACCCGAGGCTTAGCGGCGCAGCGAGCGGCAGACGCATTTTAAGCAGCGGGAGGGAAGAGGGAATAGAGTTCGACGAAAGCCAAGATAAATGGTAAGGAAATGTAGGAACTCGATTGAACGGAGAATAAAGAGGAAATGTGACCAGACAAGGGTTTTGCAGACTCCGCCGCCCTGCCAGATATTAGTTTGCGAAGAAGATGGAGGGAAACTGGAATATAGGACGAGGTCTTAATGCTACAGAGTCTGGCGACATGAATGTAGGAAATCGATGGAGCCGTGCAGCGAGGTACTAGAAGGAGACGATAATGGGAGAAAAGGAAATGGGTAGTAAATTTCTTGATTACGGCTGGAGGTTGAATCAACAGAAATAGAAACAGTGATGTGCATAAACAGAAATTGTGGAATGGGGGAAATATGGAAATTTCCCAATACAATGATATCACATTTCAGAGCCTTTTTCAACGATAGCCAGGGACACTAATAGGCACAGATCCACAACGAAAGTTTATAGTTAATGGAAGAAATGCATGTTATTATTATTATTATTATTATTATTATTATTGCCTAACTGGTAAATAAACGAGTGACACACGGGTATGTTGACCAAGTGTGCAGTGTTTGGTTTCATGTATTTAGATGGTTCCTGACGATTCGGCATGAATCGAGTATAACTGCTTTCTGCATGTTCCGACTTGGAACAGCGAAATGTGTTATTCGTTGTGTAAGTTTTATATATTGTCAAAAAAGCAGTACAAACTGCGTATGACCACGTGGAGGACAATAAACTAATTTACTCTCCGGAAGCAAGCAAGGGACGTATTCCATCAATTCCGATCCAGGGTCCTAATGAAGAGAAGGATTTAACATTTCAACACATTCTAAAGACTGGATTAAAAATATTTGGATACGTGTTATAATATTAACATAATGCCATCAAATTTGTACTTAATAAAACACAAAAATGTTATTTCAGAAATTTGCATCGTAAGTATTAAATTAACACTTGACTCGAGATTAATTATTTCGATACAGGGCCTGCATAAAAAGACTGGACGCATTTGCTTGGCAACATTCTCATCTCTATTTTTGTATCCAATCTGTGCGAGCAGCGTATTGAATTGTTGCACTAGCGAATTCTCACCTTCTACATTTATTAGAATGAATTACGTCCTTCACGGTGAATTTTCGATTTATTATTATTTAAATTTGTTATTTCAATCACCTGACGAGGACTTTAAACGATGTCGAGACGTTGGTACTTCTCATCACAAAATACATATTACTGATTTAATTTGAATTTTCAATTTTTGAGTGTTGGCCAACCACACTGATATCTTACCAGTTTCCAACATTTCAAAAGTTTGTGTTTATTTGAAGATGTTTCACTTGCCTAAGTTTTTTGCTTTTTAAATGTTCACATTGGAGAAGACAACACCTAAAAATGCGCTCTGATTAGTTTTTCATTCCTTTCAGACGTTGAATATTTTCCTTAGTATGAGTTTGTAATGATATCGGGAAACCAATTACGGCATGATGGAAACATGTTAACGAAGTTACTTTCTTCAATGAGCTTATTTCATGAAAAATTGTATCACTGATTATCGAACCGTGAAACCGATGCCAGACTATTTGTTCCTCTTTGCTGTTCACTATTCGTCATTACATTCTCATGTTTCGAAGAAACTCAAGCATATCCTCTCAGATAAATGAACAGAGTTGTAGTTTTTAATGAACGCGTGTATCTTTGAACACGAAAATGAAATGAAAAAAAGAAAGAAAAGTTGATTTTTCAGAAATTATTTTGAAAAGACAAATCGTATTTCTAGGCATTGTGTTTCGCTGTAAAACGCAAAACAGCTTCACGCTGCTACAAATCACAAACTTCTCACTTTAGCAGAAGTATTAAAATTGTAAAAATCCCGCAGATATTTTGTTGAACAACAGGAAAAAAACGAGCAGAGAGGAGAAAAGATTGCGGACGCGTCAGAAGTTGAAGACAAACTTTGTAGCAAAAGTATGTTCACAAAAGAAAACATTTTTAACAGAATTAGCTTTTGCACCTTTTTAGAGCATTTTCTGTCATTTCCATTTTTATGTGTAGTCTTAAAAAAATTGGTTTTTTATTTCGTATTTTCGAAATTAATGTTCTTCCAGTACTTAAATGAGAAATAAAATAAATTAGCCCTACGAATTACCAATGAAGTCGAAGAGGAAAATATCAAAACATTAACAGTTATGATTTTTGCTGAAGCAAGAGACGTACGTAAGGAAATAAACAAAATATTTCTACGATGCTAGTCATACAAAAAAAAATCACCACATTAATTGTTAAAACAATGTTGTGTTTTTACATGATCAAATCCTTACAAGAGATTTCAAGAATATTCACTAAAACACGGATTAGCATTACTTACTATTACGCATTAGGGTTTTACTTATTTCAAACTTAATATGGCTGACTACAATTATCCCTTGAAGAAAACAAGAAGGGGGTTCTGTATTAGGAACAAAAAAAAAAAAAAGAATGAGATATGCTAGGGGAAATGAAATAAATAATTGCCTTTGTGAAGAAGTTCCCACAGAATTAGTACATAAGAATATAATAAAAACGAGGTGGTGATAATAAAGGAAAATAAATAAAGGATATCCAATAAGCATGGGAGAACAACGATGATGGGTGTGTGGAGAAGAGGGGAAGATAATGAATTTTCAATGAGAGCGTGAACAGGAGGGAGGGAATCAGGTTTTACAGGGAAATTGAAAATAAAAAGTTACCTCTAAAGTAAAATTCATTTTTTATTTTTTATTTTCGAAAGTTATTTTCCAAACGGTCCCCACACTATTATATTCCAATATCGCCTCACTGATCTCATTTACAAGTTGGTCTCCCAACGCATTATTTACCGAGAAAGTTAATAAAAACCCTACGCAAATTATCTCCGGTTTTATATGCAGCTGCAGCACCTGTGGTGTAAACTCTTTGAAAACATAAGGCCAGTTTTTTTCATAAATGTTTGGGAAGCATCATCATACCATGCATTAATTGCGTCCAGAAATACGGCTGGAATTCTTATTATTAACGTTTCTCGCTTATCAGTCACACTTCTATTATTTTTGGAAGGGGGAAATAAATTAATTACGAGTGTCTCTCAAGTCCACCTCTTCCCTTCGCGTTTAAGATTATCGCGTTTAAGAGTTTCGAACGTCTTGTGGTAGTGTTCCTGGTAGTGATATAACATTTACCATGAAGTTATGTGAGAGTTAAGGATCATATTTATCGATAGGATTGTTTTTTTGCATTTTGGCCAATAAAACAACATACTGTCGGCATGATTTGAAATATCGTTTTATTTTATTTGGCCAAAATGCAAAAACCAAAATCCCTATTCCGCGAAGTTGCTTCATTGAATTTCTCGTCCTATCCTGGTTGCGCTTAGGAGCGAGACTCCGGGATTTTCTCGCTTTGCAGAACAAAATTATCTCCAATGAATTGACGCAGCACGCAGTTAAAATGTGTTTCTCAACTGCGAAACGTAATGTCACATGTAATTTGTCGAATCGTGGAGTTTGGGGAGAAGATAAGAGTCATAAATAAATACTTCTTCCCGCTAATGAACATCGTGATGCACATAGTAAGTTTTCAAAATTTCAAATTTTCTTCCTGGAAACGTGTTCATAATACGTCTATATATACAAAAGAGATATCATTGTTTTTCAGCACATAAATATGACATAACATTTTTTCTCTCCGAAATTGGGTTTTTTGGAGGTGTGACTCTTTATCCACATACAAGTACAGGAAGCGATTCAGAGAATTTCGTTTATATTTCGTATTCCAGGGCCTTTTAATTTTTTTCTATTTCCTCTCGTAATGACTTTCAGAATGTGTATGACAGGAGTTCATGTGAAAGATGCAGAATATAAAAAAAATGAAACTCAGATCAAATATAGAACCATTATTTCGCACTAAAACAGTGGTTGGGAATAATAATGTGTTATATTTATCACCGACTTTTGCTCTTCGAAGAAACTTGTGATGCGCGAACAAAATCACAAAAAATGGAATTTCTTTTAAATGTTCACGTAGTACACATTTCGACATTCATGCAACTATGTGTTACGCTTAGATCTGGCGGAAAAACCTTAAATTTGAAGATATTGTTAGCGTTCAATCAGTGCACCATCAGTCAAATAGTTTTGTATAGTGATTGTTACATGCGGTCAAAGCTTTCTCCACTTTCCAAGATTTCTGACGACCGAAGACTCTTTTGTAAAGGTAGAAAAATATCGACCACCGTCGATACTTCGTAACTGTAGTTTTTCAGTTTTTCAAGCCATGATAGATTTTCCATATTACAAAAGTAGGTAACTACACATCTGTTGAATTCACTTCGTACATAAAAATGCCCACCAAGTAAACCTTACATTATTCTGTCTAACAAACGTTATTGTTTTCTCTTGTCTTTTCTGCGTAATTAATATGACCGGATATTTGACAATAATTCAAAAGTGTAGTTTTCAGCCACATTATCGATGATATTTTTCCGCCACTCCCCTTTTGCAGCATGTTCTGGTGCGGAGAGAGAACACGTATTGAAGTGCCATCAAGCGGAGCGCATTCGCCACCGGAGTCAAACATCAAACGCTCAGCTTCACACACGCCGGCGAGGCGGGCGGGAGACACAAACGACACGTAATTGTCGTCGCAGGCGGAGACACACAGACTTTGACAGTCTTCACCAATTTCATATCTCTACCACGAGTTCTCACGGCGCCTCGGCTGCCAGGACGTTCACTTTGGCAAGGATTTCCAAAGATTTCACGAAATAGCTATTCTCGAAATAAAGTTGAAGCCTCTACGATGTCTCATCACCAAGTCATTCCGGGTTCCATTCCCGGCGGGGACAGAAAAATTGTAGCTTTTTACATTAATGACCCAGTTCATATAGCTGTGACTACTGAGAAGCGAACCCTCCTACTGCTTCTAGAATCAATAACTCTTACTATTACTAACCACTTCTACTAACCCCTCCACGTGGGCCAAGTTGTTGGTAAACCCAGCTAAGCGGCCGATCTACTAACAATTGCCTGACACCCAACTTCTTTCTCCTATCGCCCCACGTAAATAAGCTGCAATAGTGCTCTACATTTCCCAGTTACAAATACGACAATAATAATGTAAGTCCTGCCTTTTACCCTGTGTTTCGAACATTTTAAGGCATCGTCTGACAATTCCATCACTGTAGAAAGTAACATATCCGAGGAATCACTCTTGTTGCTCGAAGAGAGAATTCGCCGTGCGCAAAAGGACTACTGCGCATCCGCTGCCACATCCCATGCAGAAATCGTCGACGTTGAGCCGGATTTCGACGACATCCTCGGAATTTGAAGTCCAGACAACGTCGTTATGCAATGTCAAGACGACGATAACAAACTACGTCGTTTCGACGTCGGGATCGAGTCGAAGATCGACGTTGAGATGACTCCCTTCTACGACCTTGGGACGACTCAGTTATAATAATAAATAATTATAATTACAATAGTGCATGGGTCTCTTTTAATGGTCGGAACAACATTCGCAATTTCCACGTTCCGTCTTTCACTGCCGTCTGGTACTGGAAGTTGGAACTCTACTTGGGAGCATTTTTCGGCAAGAATTAATTTTGCCGAGAACATCCATCTTTTACTTATTTACGGAGATTACTATTTTACTTGTTTACTATTCATGGTACCGATAGTAAGACAGAGTAATACAAGAGGTTAAAAAATAGTTTTTACCACCATGTTGCTGTAGCTCAGTGCCAGGGTGCTCGCCTGAAAATGGAAAGGACTCTGGTTCTATTCCCACCGTAGTTGGACTTTAAAGGACGGCAATTGTAAAACAACATTCTTATAGGAATGTGTGTCACAAGTCATAGAATATGATAGAACAACGTAAGACGATTATTCATAAAAGTTGTAATAAAAATGATAATTCAACATTTTCAAGATAGTTGTGTGACGACGTTGTCTGGGCTCGTTACCCAGCGTCGAATAAGCGTTTTTTTTCGACATCGTGAAAACGGCGTTCTCCGACGTTGAATCGACCTTACATACGTACGCGTTGGCAACGTCTTCACGGTGTTGTTTTTCGAGTCGTAACGACGTCCAGAAGACCAACCAACAGACTTCCAGAAGAGTGTTATTTTCACACTACCTCTCGTGCAGCTAAAGTGTTAACCAGAATACTATACAGGAGGATAGAAAGTAAGATTGAAGAGATGTTAGAAGAGAATCAGTTTGGTTTCAGAAAAAGGAGGGGCACTCGTGACGCGATTCTGACACTACGCCTAATAATAGAGGGAAGGATTAAGAAGAGCCAAGACACATTTATGGCATTTGTTGATTTAGAGATTTCACATTTGATGGACTAAAATATTTCAAATTCTCAAAAAACTAGGACTTAAGTATAGGGAAAGGCGTGTTATCCACAACAATTATAAAAATTAACTGGCGATATTAAAAGTGGAGGGACATAAAAGGCAAGCTGCTATTAAAATGGAGTAAGACAGGGTTGCAGTTTATCACCTCAATTATTTAACCTATATGTCGAAGAAGCAATAAAAGGGGTGAAAGAAAATTTTAGTGCAGGAGTGAAAATTCAGGGGGAGATGATATCAATGATAAGATTTGCAGATGACATAGCTGTGCTTGCTGAGAAAAAGGAAGATTTAGAGGAAATGTTGAATGGATTGAACACCTTGTTTAGTGAGGAATTTGGGCTCAGAATCCATAGCAAGAAAACAAAGGTTATGAAGAGTAGCAAAAATTAAGTCAATGATCGTATAAGTATTGGAATTAGAGGTAATACAGTAGAAGAAGTCAAGCACTTTTCCTATTTGGGCAGCAAGATCACACAAGATTGGCGAAGCAAGGAAGATATTAAGAGCAGAATAGCACAAGCAGAGAAAAGCTTTCACAAGAGAGACCTATTAGTATCACAAATTGATGTAAGACTAAGAAAGAAGTTGCTGAAATTATATATTTGGAGCACAGCACTATATGGATGTGAAACTTGGACAATGGGGAAACCAGAAAAGAAAAAGCCAGAAGCGTTTGAAATGTGGTGCTACAGAAGAATGCTGAAAATTAAGTGGACTTATATCATACGAAATGAGGAGGTATTAACTAGGATAGGTGTGGAAATGTGTCTGTGGAAAACACTTACACGAAGGAGAGACAGGACGATAGTGCATGTTTTGAGACATCCCAGTCTTGTTAGTTTGGTAATAGAGGGATTAGTACAGGGAAAAAACTGTAGAGGAAGACCAAGACTGCAGTACGCCACACAGATAATAGAAGACGTAGGTTGCAAGAAATATGTAGAAATGAAGAGACTGGCTCAAGATAGGATGAAATGGAAGGCTGCATCAAACCAGTCGAAAGATAATAATAATAATAGCGACTCGAAATTTCTATGTGGGATGCCAGCACTATAACTCTGTGGTTCATCCTTACCTCTGGAATTCAATAAGTAGCTTACAGTTTAGTTAGGGAGGACAATGGATGCTCAGTGATAAGTAAATGTTGTGGTGGAATGAAAGGCAGGGAAAATGGGAGTACCCCGAGAAAACCTGCCGCAAATCCTTCTTCGATCAGTCAGGGTTTGAACCAGCGTCACCGGAGGTATCTCATGACTGTACCTTTCGGTTCGGAAAATACATCAATACCCGTAGGTCCTTTGATCAGAATTGATGGAATTGTCCTTTGCTTGCTTCCGGAGGGTAAATTAGTTACTTGACCACCACAAGTAAATTAGTTTGCGACCAAACTCTGTTTCGGACTGCTTGTTTGACCAAAAATTGTTTTAATAAACCAACTAATGCGAACGACAAGCAACAAATACAAATGAAACAATTTTGTATTAACGTATTCACGAATTAAAAAAAGTTGTTGTTTGAATTCTTGTAGGAATCTGTTAAATGAAATCATTGATGATTTATGTTGAGTAAGCTACATTATTCTTTGATATCAATTCATTTAAAATTACTTTAAAATGTATAATGTTAGTTTGTATTTTTATTATATGTAATCTTGCTCTTCCTGTAGTTAAAAGTTTGTCTTTTAATGAAAGATCTTTTGTACAAATGAGGATCATAATATTATTAAGAATACAAATAGCTTTTGACAGTTGGTGGTAATATTAACACTGTCCTGTTTGTCATAGTATAAAATGTTTTTAGTATTTGTAATTTTCAATTTTTGTATGTATGTTTAAAAGTGGTTAGGCGGATGAGCGGGCCAGACGGCCCGAGCCTCGCCTCGTAATAAAGATATTATTATTATTCCAATTTCTTGAAAAACGTTCGTTGCTTGACCTTCCAACAAACATCTCGGATTCTGCATTTCCTCTTTCTCCACAAGGAAATCAATTAATACTATGGGCCTTGATTGCGGGTAGAGAAGGGCTATAGCTCGGTGGTTCCCCACAAACACAGGCCACTTGGGAAGAGAACGTTACATGATACTTTGGCGTTCGCCTCATTCCCCGTTATGGGCGAGGGATATCGGAAGGACTGATGTTACACTTGCTGCAACTTTGAGGTTGGTCTCCACGTCGCGGAGTAGACAGAGAAATTATTTCACGGGGTGCATGGACTTCACGTACAAATTGACTTATTAAAATACTCTCTTATTACCTGACGTTGCCCGGCATTTCTCTTTGACTAACCGACTTTTACAGGAAAAAATAAAATTTATCTACACAGTAAATGAGGGCAGGATATCTATGTAGTAAATAAAATCAAAATACTTTTACTTGCTGTTTTTTTAAACATATACAGCATCCTAATTTTTCAAATGTATAATAATACAAAACTTACTATACACTACGCCAGAGGTCGGCAACCTATGACCCGAGGGTCACCGAGTGACCCATTTGATAATTTCAAGTGACCCACTTTAGTTACGAAAATAAACTATAATATATAAAAATAAATTATGAAACAAACATGAAACAAACATTTTGAGAATTAAAATAATTGAAAATAGATACTAAGAACAACATTTTAGTTCGATTACCATGGATCCACATAAGTGTTTATGTATATAAGATCCATGTCGATTACACAGTTGATGATAGTAAGCGGAACTGTCTGAACAAATTTTACCATGGTTGGACGCGCGTGTCTCAGTTGTGTGTCAGTTATAGTTATGTCCAGTAGCACAAGAATAAATAATAAATAATAATAAATAATAAATTTATTGTCAAAAAACAGTACAGACTGCGTATGACCACGTGGAGGACAATAAACTCTCCGGAAGCAAGCAAGGGACCATCCCATCAATTCCGATCAAGGGCCCTAAGGCAGAGGCGGATTCAAAAATTTCAGCAAAAGTTCCTAGATAAGATAAAAAGTTAGCTGCGAGTTATAATACATATATAATGTCAATATGTTTGTAATTTAACGCAAATATGTTTGTAAATTTACATGTACAAGTTATTATCGAACTATAGATTATTCTGAGTATAGTGTTTAAAAATCATAAGAGTTGAAAAAACACTAAATTCACGATTTATTGTTACAATAAACACGCCCCTAGACAAAGCCTAGAGAATCTGTATAAGAAATCCGCCTCTACCCGAAGGAAAAACGGAGAAAAACCCGGGCCAGTTAGTTACGCCAAATAGTTACGCAATTATAGTTACGCAGCTAAATAATTATTACCTAGTGAAATAAATATTATTATTGTTAAAAAAATTACCATGAAAACAACAAGCAAAAAAGATATTATTTGAAGATGTGTGGACAGAAAAGTATGGGTGTAACGAAAATGGTGACAAATTGATATGTACTTTACGTGCAGATATAATTACCGCCAGGACTTACACTCTTGAGCGACACTTTTCTTCGAAACACAAAGATGTGAGTGAAATGGCAAATGAAGATAAATCTGAATACATTGCTAAACGTGTATTAAATTTTGGAAAACAAAAATAAATTCTTAAAGAGTTTTGTTACTAGCAACAATCACGCTACAACTACCAGCTTTGTTGCAGCTCTTAGCATTGGTACCGACGGAAAACCATTTACAGACGGCGAGTTTTTGAAAAACGCATTCATAAATTGTTCCGAACACTTATTTAATGACTTCGCAAATAAAAAACAAATAATTGAGAGAATCAAAGAAATGCTTGTCAGCTAGAACAGTCCAGCGTCGTGTTGAAGATATGGCCAAAAATATTGATGAACTGGTCAAAAATGATTTGTTATCTTGTGACATAATTAGCATTGCAATTGATTTAAGTACCGATATAAATAGTATTGGTAGGCTTGCAATAATTATTGGATTTGCATCAATAAATAGCTCGAATGTCAATGACGAACTATGCATTCTTGTTTCAAGGAATGACACGACCAGAGGCACTGATATTTTCCGTCAAGTATAAAAGTTTACAAATGTCAAAAATGGGCAAGTATTGGATTTAAAAAGTAAATTGTTTTTCATAACAACTGATGTTGCTCCAAGTATGAGAGGAAAAACTGTTGGATTTGTAAAACTAATGGAAAATGAACTTGGCCGCTCACTTTTATCGTTTCATTGTATGTATAAAACATGAAGAAAATGTATTTGCAAAGGCGTCTACGCAACAACTTAAGGATGTAATGGAAAAGGTTGTTAAGATCGTAAACATGATAATAGCGCGATTAGCATTAATACACAGGCGCTTTAAAGCTTTGAATCGAAATATGGAGATTGGTTGTTACATTCTGAAATACGATGGTTAAGTCGAGGCAAAGTTCTTAATAGATTTGTAGAGTGTTTTGGTGATATACAAATATTTCTTCACGAAATCGGTGAAAATGATCTCGAACTCAATGATAAACAATGGTTTTTAAGACTTTTCTTCTTAACAGCCATAGTGAACCATTATAATGATTTCAACGTACGACTCCATGGAAATAATCACACAATTTTGAAAATGTATGAGGAATGGAAGAGTTTTACTTCAAAATTGATATTATTTGAAACTGACATAAAAACTAAAAAAATTCATTTCTTTCCCTTGTTAAAAAGGGAACATGAAAAAGAAAATATTGATGAAAGCAATCTAAATGTTCGAAAGTTGAATTTTCGTTATTAAAAGTGAATATGAAAGTCGGTTTCAAAGTTTTAAGAAGCATGGAGAAGTGTTTACATTTATAATAAAACCCGAGGAAATAGAAGAAAATGTTTTTAATTTGCAGTATTTTCAATATCTAAAAATTGACAATTTTAGTTTAGGAATGATTGATTTTAAAAGTTCAACGTTATGGACGGATAAATTTAAGAAATTGCGGAAAGATTGGGAAAATACAGAAGATAATCATCTTCTCATGATATCAACATGTTGGGCATCACTTCCTACCAAGTTTTCATCTTTGAAAAAAATTGGCTTTGTCATTTTGTCCACATTCGGTTCAACTTGTAAATGTGAGCAAATATTTTCACAAATGAAATTTATATTAAGCAAGAACAGGAACAGGTTAACTACCGAAAATTCAGATGCTCGTATTCGTCTTAAAACGACTAACTATAAAGCAGACTTGACTAATTTGACGTCACAAGTTCTACATCAGGGGAGCCATTGATATCGAAGAGAACGTTTATAAAGTTCATTCAACTATGTTTGTAATTATTTTCTTAATCAAATATATCTTATTTACTAAAAGACCGTTTTCATAGGAAAATATCTCTGACCCAAACGTCTCTTTAATACTCACATTTTGGTTGATTATGACCCACGGCCAAAAAAGGTTGCCGACTACACCATCTGATTCCACTACACCATCTCGTGGGAGTAAAATTTTCACTTCCGTGGCACAATTTCATTACAGTTATTGTAAAATCTAAACTATTCGTCGACATTATACGGTTTAAAGACTTTTTTATCTCAGATAAATGCACGAAACAAATAATCCATAAAATTGGTTGACGATTGATTTCTTCCTTCTTAAATTACTCTCTCGAATTGAATTATTTTAACTTGTATTTTTAATAAAGTTTTGTCGATTATTTAGGTTAATTTTTATAGATCGACTGTCATAGACTGTAGATATGCGGTCACGGATTGTTTTTGTAGAACTCTTTGCCATTCGTAGTTGTCACCTATTTCTTGCCGTTTAGACAGTGTAAGCACATAGAAGACTCTTTTTTCCGATTTTATCGGCGTTTATTGTCAAAAACCATTTTCATCTTTCTTATCACACATTTAAAAAATAAAAGTTCTTCCACGGCACCTGACCTATCTCGTTGCCAAATTTCATCCCGATAGGTTCAGTGGTTTGGTCGTGATCAGGAAGTAAACAGACAGACACACTTGCTCGTTACGCAGTCTTATATTAGTATAAATTTTAGTACAAATAAATTGAATAGCTCAACTGACTGTAAATTAACACTTTTCTATTCACACGAAGTACTTCCATTAGAACCTTAAACAATTTCGGGGCAGAGGACCCCATTTCGATTATAATTTTCGAAGTTTGGATTCTCTCGTTTCATGAGTGGGTTTTTGAAATGGAAGAACCGTCAAAGATTCTGAAGTCTTCAGCTTTCGTTTTGAACTCCAGAAATGATGTCTTTTGAATTTCATTGTCGAAGGGGAAGGAAACGTGGTGGAAGTCATTTCGTTTTAAATATCGAACTAAGATCATTTCTGTATTCCCCGTAGTAAAAAGTATTAGGCCGGTATTACACGGTCATATTTCGATGTCATATGTCTATTATCAAAGATATGACATAGTTTCTCTCAACGAGAAAATATGTCATAGGTATATGATCATAGCTGAACTATTATCAAAGATCGTGCTTAACAGGACATAGGTTTCATCTAAGTTCTTTGATAATAGAGATACGCCATAGAAATACGATCGTGTAATAGTGGAGTGCATCGTAACTCTCGTTTTATTCGCATAGTTGGCAGCACTCGTCGAATGTTTGGGAAGAGTTGTGTCAGTCGACTTTCCCTTCCACGTTGCGTGTTGACAGATTGTGAAGATAGATGACAAGGAACTTGATGTTACAATGGATAGTTGAAGTGAGCCTGTAATTGTAGTCTTTCTATCTTCATGTTAGACAGTTCAAAGTTGTCCTTATCGCAACTGGTATCCTGCTTCGCATTTGAGGGAAAAGTGTCGAAAGGTCAATTTTCTCATAAAAAACACTCCTAAAATGTTATTTTATTTTGATAACTTAATACAAGTTCAATAAGCTTATTACCAAGCAGTTTTGACTTAATGTAGCGAATATATTATATTATTGTTTTTTTACAGCACAAGTAGTGAAACACATCGTTTCTCAAAATGACGTACACTTTTTCTCTTCATTCTTCCATTGAAAAGATTTGTCCTACTGCAAGACGTCGGTTGAACAAAACTTACATGAACTTCAACGATATTTTGAACTTTATATTATTGTAGAAACGCAGTAAAAAAAGCTTTATGATAAGATATTTGACGAAAAACAACAATGATTTGCTAAGAATTATGAAGGTACAGTGTCTCTCTTAGCTTCGATAATTGAGACTGTATTATGAAAGTCTTTTTAGAAAATCTTACTCCAAAGAATTTGTGTTGATGTTGACGCAGTAAAAACGCTAAACTGTAAATAAAACTTTACTTGAACAACTAAATTTCTTTAATCCAAATTTGATCCTTTAATTCCAAAACACAATACTCAGAAATTCTATCGAGGCTGCGAAACTGTGGAACAACCTTCATGATAATATAAGGAATATTTCAACGAAACACTTGTTCTCCAATACATTGCGATCCTCTTTGCTCTCGGAGTTGCATTAACACAATGGAATGAATGTTGATGGATGAATAAGTTATTCTGTCCCTACCGATATCTTCTTTCTTCTTTATTTCTTCTTTTTATCGCTTAGATTATGTCGTACGTATTCATTTTACAGTGTAACTGTATTCATACAGAGTTGAAGTGTGAGAGAAGGTATTTGCCTTAACTTCGCCTCCAAATAAAGATGAGTTATTGTAATAATAATAATAATTATTATTATTATTAAATAATAATAATAATAAATTTATTGTCAAAAAACAGTACAAACTGCGTATGACCACGTGGAGGACAATAAACTAATTTACTCTCCGGAAGCAAGCCAGGGACCATCCCGTCAATTCCGATCAACTACGCTCTACTGTAAATACCAAGAGTAGAATCCTTGCAGATACACCATTATCTGGGAATGCAGCTGGAAGTATTGTGGTAAAGACGTAATTGAAGGGGTGAGTGGTTGAAGGAGGTACGTAACATTTTCTTCAAATTGAGTTATTGTGAGGATGAGAAAGGTGTGAGTTCGAAACAACTCTCTAGGAACCTTATTAAGCTACATGCGAGTGTAATGAAGGAGGTACGTGACAGCAACAAAGTACATTTCTGATGGAAGAAGGATGCAAGTAACAAATTACCACGTACCTCCTTCTTCCCCTAGTTCAAAGAATCAACAATGTAATATACCTTCATCCAGTTGCTTTCAACTTCGTAAGTTACGGAAGTATGTATAGCGAAGTAACACAATCCCCTATTCTTCCACAGAGCAGAAAACCTACCGTATTGGCCCGAATACAATACGACCCCCAATATAATGTGATCCGAAGTATTTTGAAGGAAAAATCACAAAGAGGAAATACCCATTTCATTTTATCTATTTTAATCACAACTTTTCTCCTAACACGTGAACAATGTACGCACCTTTTATTCGAAACTTTTCTCCAAACTTGGTCAATATTTTTCTACCCATCCTTCAACGGCGAATGTTGAGAGATGATAAATAGTAGAAGAGCTACTGCAATATCGGAATCGCAACACAACACAGAGATACTGAGGATCTTCCCAAAAAGATAAACCTTTTGAACAGAAAAAATGATCTCCGGAATAAAAAGTTACATTTTAGAGATGGAATTCAATTGATTTGCGTGGATACTTTTGGGGTAATACCTTTTCAAAGTGAGATTTGATCGTTATACTCCCTTTAAAGAGGTAAATATTAATAAAACTTTGATAAGAAAATCTTCTCTTATCGATAACTTCGACATCCTAAGACTCTCAGATAAACTGACATATAGTCCAAGGAAAAATTTGAAAACCTTACGGAATAGCTACGATTTTTTAGACGAAGACAAGTGGTTCTATGAGCAGGTTTTTCGTGAATAATGAGATAATATGAATAATCGAAGGCTTCTCGTGTAATACAAACTCTTATTTTTATTAAAATAAGAACAATTTTCTAATCGTCTTTTTAGAATAATGTGCCGGATAAGTTGTATAATAGAATAACATTACTTTCTAATGTACAAACAATATGGTCATAACCCCATAAAATAATAACTTTGCGAGCGGAAGAAGGTCGTTATTATTATTATTTTTTAAACTCAAATTAAAACAAAAATTCATACTGAATAAAATTTTTACCACTTATAGGAATAGTATATTTGAAAAAGAACTTAATAAAATAATAAGAAAAAAAGTACCGCAATGACAATTTTAAGACTAAATATCTGAAAGCACACTTGAGAGGAAGGAAGTGACAGGATGGTGCAAGCAAAGCAAGAGGTGCAATTCCTCAAAGAGGCAGAAAATTCATTCAGCCGAGCAGAAGAAGGACGAGGCGTGTCATTTATCTTGAGCTAACACGCGTAATCGGAAGGCGACCTCACAGCAGAGCGCGTCTAATGCGCCTGGGGGCAGCTGCGACGCCTGGGGCGGAGGGCGTGACGAAGCGGCAGCGGCAGCGGCAGCGGCGCGCCATGGAAGCGATACGAAGTCACAGCTCTTTGGTTCGCACCTTCGTATCTTCACTGGCAACATTGTATGCAACAATGGCACAACTCCAGATTTTTGGACTAAGTACAGGTCTCGATGTGAAAAAATACGTGCTTTCCAATTCAATATAAGACGGCAGAAGTGTCGCTAATGTATTCTGTGACTGAACCTATTCGCTAAGTATCCAAACTTTGACAGAACCACTGCAAGTTTTACAACAATAATTGACCCTTTAGAGAAGATATTAGTTTGAAGGTAATCCTTATAAATTTAAATTAAGACATGTTTGATGTATTTTCATGGTAATGAAAACTTTAAACGCATTTATCTGAAAACGCGCTTTTTGTGTTGAGCCTCTGTTGCAGCGATATTTTTATGTTATATGTCAATTATCGAAGATATGACATATGTTCTCTCAACGAGGAAGTGCGTCATAAGTATGTGATCATAGCTCAAGTTGTACATTGTTAAGCGAGTCAGCTTGCAAACCAATCTAAATAAAATTATGATTTTGTAATTTTATATATTATTTATAATGTCAATTTTGTAGTATATGTTTTTAAGCCGTAATTTTTTACCGAGTGTAACTCGTATCCAGGGCCTGAAGATGACCGAGATTCGGTTGAAAGAGTTTTCGACGAAGAGAAAAATGAAGAAACGGGAACAAGATGTCGATTAAAAGTTACGATGTAATTGAAGAATAAGAAAATGTATTTTCTACACATCTACCCTCAGTGGAAGAACGGACTTATCGTACACCTCGATATAGGGTCGTAATTGAGAGTTACCAGTTATATTTTTTGAAATATTATATCCTTGCAAATCACATTCAAGGTCACCACTGGAAGTTACCATATTTCGCAATGCTTTCTGCATATTGACAGGGTGGAGCGACTAAGTTTATGGAAACTGTTTAACAACACACATTGATTTTAACATTATTTTGCTATTAATATTAAGGCAGTTTTAATTTCAATAAAAAACGCTTATGAAGATAGATTTACTTATGTGAATCCAGTATCATTTTATTCATAGACAAAACTATGATAATCCAAATAATTCCCATTTGTGGCAAATAAAGTGGCCTCTTTGCTGTTTACTGTTCATACCCCGGAGCAAAGTCGGGGGTTCCCCTCTACCTAAAAGGAAAGTTGCGGGTCTGCATCCGGATTGGTCCATTTCGGAGGCGTCCACAAACTTTTCATTTCTATGCCTTGGACTTTGTATCATTACAACATTGCGACACTGAATATTTTATATCTTCGCGTGGTTTTATTACAAAAATGTTCGAGGAAAAAGTTTTGAAAGAAACGGTTCATTAAGATTAATCAACTTCTATTTAGTACTGTTCAGAATTATTTTTGAAACATTGTTAAAGAACACTGGTAAGAACTTTTTGTTATCAACGAATAAAATCACGAAAGGTCATTAATTGGAGTCTTATTTGTAAAATTGATGACTTTTAGAGGAGTCTGCAATCACTTAAATATAAAAAACATTCTACGAATACAACAAGGAATACGATCGCACATGGAATAGGGTTAATGATCATATGAGATCGCGTCTCCTCTTTTCATTCGATATAACATCATTAAAGGTGTACAATCTTTCTTTCTCAGGCTAAAGGGTAAAACGTAAAATGTGAAAATAATTACAAATCTTGAAATGTGATCAGAGGGGAATTGATATTCTTGTATTTACGCCAACAAATAAATAACAAATTATGTCATTTCGCCCACGTTTCGACTATTTATTTGAGTCATCATCAGGTTTATATAACAAACCGTGGATACATACAATGAACATACATTCTATACCATCGTTTCATAAACATCAACAATTGAATTACATACCTCAACGAAGAAGGAATATAAATTAGTTTACCCAGACACATGTTTACTTATCTCCATGGTGATCTCAAACATTTTACCCAAAATGTCGCACATAACATACATCATTGTCAGAGTGAATTTCCTGATTAAATTCAACCACTCGTACTACCAACTGTTAAACATTAAAAACTATTTACCAACAAAACATTGCATTAAAATCAAGGAATACAATTAAAATACATAACATATACAATAAAACTAACATAATTTACAAAAAATGTCTGAAAAAAATTTTAATAACAAAAAATACAAAAATAATTACAATTTTTTCCATCCATTATACATTCTTTTACACATTTAAATCATTTTTTATTTATATTACAATACATTGAACTCAACTTTTCCACATGTTTTTTAATTACATATATTAAAGTTTGAAATGTGGATTATTTCTTTAATCCTTTTTTTCTTACATTTGTTGCAAGAACTTACGTTTCGTTGGTAAAATAATTTCGTAACAGTCGACATATTCTCCAACACGAAGCATAGCAATGCGCAGGAGGGGGATCGGCGTGTGACGAAAGACGCGTGGCGCGAGCGGCAGCTGTCGCGCGTCAGCGACGCCTCCGAGGGCGTTTAGCGCCGCCGAGGGTTGCGTTCCCTCGACGCGGATTGATTTCCGGCCACTTGCACCGTGACGCGTTTCCACCCGACTTGCGCCCCTCCCCCTGCAGCGCGGTTGCGTCACCCCACGCGCATTTGCGTCCATTCTTTATGCGACTAACGTCACTTCGGAATCTTCACAGATAGAGCGATGACTTTGAAAGGGTCTCAGAGAGCGATGGATTATCTGGATGACACGCCAAGACACTCGTCCAGATCCTTTGACTTGTAATACGATTTGCTAAACTCGCTCCCAACCTACATGTTTCTAATCCGAGAAAAGGGCTGTACCTGCAATAGCCAAGGCCATACGTAATTTTGAAATCGAATGTGAGTTAAGTAGTGATTTTATTGTGGAAATGTCTTGGGGACATTGATAGATGAAACCTCGCATCTTAAGCTTCATCAAAAACTGCACGCGCGATGTTTTTATTTAAACAAAAAATTCGGAAAAGTAGTATTTGCAATATATTAGTAAAACTATCGGTTGTAGAGAAAAGTAAAGCACAGACTATTTGTGCACAATAAAAAACCTACAATTTGAAACTCTTTAAATTGAAATCGGTCAACAAACAATAAAAGGTATTGCAAAAAAAAGATGAAAATCGGCCATTTTTTGTTATTGTTATAATTTTGCAAATAATTGTTAAAAATAGGCTAAACACTCTTTAAAATAAGATTTGAGATTTGTCAGGTATTTTTATGTGAAAGATGGAGAATTATTTTTAATTGAAAGGAGCAGTTTATGGTTTTATCCCCACCGAATTGTTTTTCAAGAACCTAAGCCGAGAAGTGAGGCGAAGTAACTATTTCCTTAGAGAAAAGCCTATCTGAATGCTGAAAATACTGTTCACCGAAGTTATACGACATCATGAATGAACTGTATCTGAAGTTTGCATATGAGAATCGGTCATATTTATGAAATAGTCCCCAAAGATCTCACACGAGCCGCGCTCATTTCATGTGTCTGACGTCGTCAATGAGCAAATTCTCTTTGTTTGTTTTTTCAGCAGCGAGGAGGATGGCGGCTGTGGTCGAGCGAGGGGCCCCGAGTGGGACCCCGGCGGGAGGTCCCACGCCCGTCACCCTGCCAGCAGGTGTTTCCCTCGCGCTGCCCCCTGGCGCCCCAGGGGCCCCGTCGTGTCCGCCGTGCGCCGGAGGACCTTGCCAAGGGGTTCCCTGTGCCGCGGGGCCTTGTGCCGCGGGGCCCTGTACCACCGGGCCCTGCCAGGGAGGGCCCGGGGTCGGGGCGTTGCTCTGCGGGGGCTGCTGCCGACCCATCTGCGACCGCTATTTGCTGCGCGTGCTCGACGTCAGCTACCACGAACGCTGTCTGCTGTGTTGTGTGTGCGGCGCGCGCCTTGCGCACACCTGTTTCTCGCGCGACTCCAAACTCTATTGCCGCCCCGACTACGACAGGTGAGCGAACTGCATTTGTGACTGGGCAACGTATTTGCTCCCGAGTTTTCTCTTTCCTCTCCAACTGCAGGCGAAGCCACCAATTATATGCTACTTCTTCTGAAGAACGACTACAAATAAATGAGTGGATGTATCTGCTCGTTCATTCGTTTTCAGGTGAATCAAAAACGGAATGAGGGAGGTAGCCAGCCACCCTCCATATTTCACTTCAATCCATCAGTTGCCTCCTGCGAAAGAAGCCTAGTGGTGTTAATAAGCTTAATGGTTGTCGCCAAAAACTGATCCACTCAAAACTACTCCCATTGTTGGAATATTTGTGTAAGAATAAGTTGTTTTGACATGATTTTTTCAAAGTCTTATGTTAATGTGATCAATTACTATTTGTAATAATATGGTACACATTCATTAATTACTTTGAGTTATTACTTCTGTTTATTTGTGACGTTTGCTGAGAGCATTAAGAAAAGCGCACACAAAGGTTGCACGATCTTTCAACGTATTTGCTCATTCTGTGCGATAAAACAGGATGAAATTTGTCTATTAATCTGCTATTAATTTTTCGCAACTATAATATTAGAAAATAATATATCCACCATTATTTTTATATTACAACATATATTCATTTACTTAGTGTGAAAATTAAAATAGAATGAGAAACAGATAATAGTACATCCCACCGGAATAAAAGTCAGTCATAATGGATACAATTTTAAAGACCATTGACTGGCTCGAATGAGCTTCAAGGTATCTAAATTTAGATTTTGTATTACCTTACTTGCTAGTTTCAGTATTGTAACTTTTGTACACACTAATTAGAAACACACGAAGCAAAAGAATCAGAATTTTAACCAAATATTTAACACTTAAGAATTTTGTTGCGGGTTTTGTTAGTTTAATCTTACAAACCTTTATTTTTGTAACAATATTTAATATGAATTTGGTGTTTGATCATGATCTGTCGTGAAAGCGTTTAGCGTTTCTTATATAACGACAAAACATAACTTCGTTTGTTGTGTTATAATTGTATATTTTAAGCTATTTGGCACAGTTATCTTCTTGAAACCAAACTAGAGTCATCTACGTTTGATCTTCTTACATATCGTGCTGTCGTAGGCGTTCTAATCCATCGCCACCCAAGAATCTGTCCCACTTCAACAAATTCCTATACACAGCAATTTGCTAGTGCATATCATGAACCTCCAAAACACTGCGAAATGTGCTAAATAGGAGCACTGCGTCAACGTTTTTGAGAAATGTGATAACTTTAGGTCAGATGACAATGGCGACGAGCCGGGAATCAAACCCGGGACCCCTGCAATGATCGCAGGGGTGTTAACCACTACACCATCCATACACCATTTTCACCTTTCCACTTCACCACGGTTTTTCACATATTTTCTCCCCGTGGAGGGTACTCGGAAGAAATATTCGTTTTCGAGAAAATTGAAGAAGACGAGGAATTCGAATTCAAAGACGCCGTCGATGTTAATCATTGAATATAGAATTTTCGTTCCTTGGAACGGAGTTTAATATACAGAATGCTGTAATCCTTAGAATTTTACGTAATTAGTGTTTTTGATTTTCTTTATTGTATACATTGGGTTCTTATATTAGTGTTTATTAAATACTGAATTATTTATAATTAATTATTTTTATATAAATATAATAATTATTTATATTGAGTAATTAATTATATTTATATAGTAAATATAAAGAAATGATTAAAATAAATGGTTAAAATAATATTAAAACATTAAATAAAAAACAAGTGACGCTGAAATAACTAAAAATAATAATAATTACTAATTTTGCGGCGGAGGACACAAACATTTGATTTACCCCTTTAGTGCACTTCACTGACGCAATGTCCTTACACCAGCGCATCCCTGCTTCCAGAACGTGAATAGATGCAGAGCTCGAAATCTTTTTGAGAAATGAGAATTTTCCAACGACGGGTTTTTTGTTTCTTAGCTCTAAATTTTAAAATATGATCTACCTACCTAGAATGATGTTCCAATACTTCCGTTCTATATTTCCGTGCGGGGTCATTTCTGTAAGCTTCGAATAAATTGACGAGCTCAGATTGTTTTCTTCGATTTTCTAAAGATCCCGAAATTACGCAATCATTTAAATTTGATCTATTATTAATGAATTTGAGTGCTTTTATCTGAATTCTTTCGAGGTCTTGTATTTGTCCCCTCCAACTTGCGGTCGCGTATTCTGCGTCAGGTTTCACGAGAAAAATGTTCGCGAGTTTTCGTGCTTCAATTTTACATTTCTTAGATGAAACATGTTGGATGCGTGATTTGGAATTCTTCTAAATTCTGCTTCAAACGTTTCAAAAATGCGGGACACCATTGGGAAGATTGTTCTTCTTCTTAACGAATTTTACAAAATCATTTACAATAGGGTAATGAATAATACTGGCGATCGGATCCAGTAAATGAATGCCAGCTCAGAAAGTATTGCATTAAATTAACAATATAAATCAATCTGATATCTTACAACTTTTTCCTGATTCAGGAAGCTCATTGCAGAGTGTTTACAGTCCCGTGGTAAGATTTTTTTGAGTACACTCTAAACTAGACATAATAGAATAAGTTGGAGTAAAAAAAAAAATTGAACCATTAGAAAAGTCAAAATGACAAAAGTTACTTGAGAGGTTTCTTCCCTTTGTACACGGCATAACTTATTATTTTCTATGAATGAAAAATAAAATCATCTAAGATAAATATTGGTTAAACACCATAAGTCGTAGGAATAATTATATAATATGTTAAATATTTTCTTAAATTTAAACATTTAACACATCCTCTAATTTTTCGATTATAAAAGCCCCTTTTTGAGTTTACCTAAAAAGTATCTTAAATTATTATTGTTATATTTAATGTTTTCGGTAGTTTCTTAAATCTTTTCCCAATAAACTAATTAAATCTGCTAATAAAATATAACGTTATAATAAAATACAACTATTTCTAGGCTTTGTTCATTATGAGAGTACCATGATCTGTGAGGTGAGGTTGGGATTGTCTCTAACTTCTTTTAATGTTCACTGAAAAATTGTATTTCCATTGCTTTCATACTTTCATTGCTTACTTCGTTTTGAGGGGAAAGAAATTTTTGTATCAGTACAAACGAATAAAATGAAGAGTGGGAGAAGTCTGTTTTTAGTGTCGATAGTAAAGGTTCTCGGCCGTTATATTTGCTTTTGATGTAAGAAGAACCTGCAACATCTCAAAAATTATGGGCAAAAAAGTATAGTAGATCGACACTTGCGTGAAGGAAAACTGTTGACTTCCAAAGGGAATGTAAATTTAGTACGTGATGCTACGACCTCGTCAATCCTTGGAATACAGCAAACTTCAGAGCCGTCCGATGTGATTTGAGGTGTACTGCATCAGTTTTATTTGAATTACCGAGAAGAGCGATACATCTTTAAAAAATAGTGTAGTTTCCTCGAGAAATTGCTCAAATCCCGAGAAAAGCTCACCCAGAAAAATAACAAAATAAAACATTAGTCGAGAATTTTGAGCGAAACACCATGGGACCAGTGGGATGTTCGATGCAAAAGCCGAAGAATACTGAAGGTACATTCGCATTTGACTTGTAGAGACTCCTGTCCCTTGCGACCGGATCGGCAAGTCGATCGACCTGGAGCCGAAGACGACGGTTGCATCTTAACTACCTACAGAGGATCGGAAAAGATGTTGTACCTGTTTGTGGAGAGAATGAAGAGACATCACTGCACATTTTGAGGGATTGTGTGATATTTGAGACAGAGCGTGCGCAGTATATGAAAAAATATAGACAGAAATATATTTTGAATTTAAAGGATTTTCGACAACTGATAAACGAAGAGTGGAAATACAACAGACTGGAAGAGCAAATCACATCCATTGGGATTAGAGTGAGAAATAACAAGTCATCGAAGATACGCACGTAGTTGCGCTATGCGCTCTAGTTGCGTTGGGTAATACTGAAAATGTTAAAAGAAAACAGGACCCTGTATTGCGATTGCTATAGAGGCAGGGTGGCCTAATGGTCAGGAAATAAAATGAAGAAAAAATGCACCTTAAATGCAGAAAACACGGTCCCAGCTGATCAGTTTCAAGTAGCTCGTAGTGCAAAACAATACTTTATAGAAATCACATTTTGTAAGACGATGGTCAGCTGTAATGTAGAGACTGCAACTGCTCTTTTCACAATAAAGTTTATTTATTAATTTATTTCTACTGGCCCGGGTTTTTCTCCGTTTTTCCTTCGGGTAGAGGCGGATTTCTTATACAGGTTCTCTAGGCTTTGTCTAGGGGCGTGTTTATTGTAACAATAAATCGTGAATTTAGTGTTTTTTCAACTCTTATGATTTTTAAACACTATACTCAGAATAATCTATAGTTCGATAATAACTTGTACATGTAAATTTACAAACATATTTGCGTTAAATTACAAACATATTAACATTATATATGTATTATAACTCGCAGGTAACTTTTTATCTTATCTAGGAACTTTTGCTGAGATTTTTGAATCCGCCTCTGCCTTAGGACCCTTGATCGGAATTGATGGGATGGTCCCTTGCTTGCTTTCGGAGAGTAAATTAGTTTATTGTCCTCCACGTGGTCATACGCAGTTTGTACTGTTTTTTGACAATAAATTTATTAATATTATTAATTTATTATTACTATTATTATTATTATTATTATTATTACTATTATCATAGTGTGGACAATGGTTCGCGATATTTTGAAATGGATTTTCCCTCAAGTCTATTCCTGCTTCAGGAGAAAACAAAGGAGCGACAGAGTCTTGCGGTTGAGAGTCAGAGGAAGTAGCGGGTCGAATGGCGACTATTCCATGCGACAAATCGGCGTGTTTCGTGAGGATCTCCTCGATCATTTGCTGTCCATTCCGTTAACCAATAAATTCGTCCGCGGTGTATTCTTGCGGACATAAAGTCAACTCCAAGACCAAAATAAAGTAAACTTGTGGTGCAAAACCATTGCACGTACTTTCTCGTATACGTTTCTCCATCTGCAGCATAGAGTGACAACAACATCGTGAAAAATGTATGTAAATATAATTTCGTTGTAGACAGAAATTGATGTATTTTCGTATCTGCAGTGCGTTTGCTGTCCTCCTATGTATTTTATCATTATCGTGTCTTTCATTTCAGTTTACGAAAGTGTATTCTACGTCTGCTTGGTCCATTTATACTGCTAAATATTATTCAAGCTTCTTCAAACAATAAACTAATGTGTAAGTGTAGGAGACGGAAATTATTTTACTGCGTCTATATCAAACTTTCAAGCGATATACCGCTTATGAGTATGTAATGCATACTAATTGTGCCTTACGTACAGAAAATTTAAGCAAAATCGTTGCAGACGTTTTTGAGAAACATTCAAAAGAGTATTTTGACCTTATGTGATGTACCCTTTGTTTTCAAGTAAAAGAAAAAATAGAGCAGGAGAATCGGTAACGAGTAAATTCTATCGTAAATACGAAATGTAAATTGTATTGATTCATCCGTTTACTCAGAATCGCTGCGCGCATACGAACGGACGGACATTATAAAAACAACTTTTTCAGAATCAGGGAGAACCAAAACGGATATTTCCGTCGAAATCTCGCTTCGATTTTTTTCACGATTACAAAACTTCCTATGTACTACTTTGTATATGAGAAAGTACAAAACGCAACAAAAGTATATACTTTTGAGGCGTCGGGTTCCGTAAGATAGGAGAGCACTTATAAATGAGAGGAACAAGTGTTTAAAATTATTGGAAATTTAAAAAAATGCATCGAATGATATGATTAGATCTAGCAAATGATTTGTTAAATCATTGTTTTTGGCGCGTGAGAATGAGGTCAAAATATCTGAAGAAGACTCTGCGAGAACGTTGGAGGTATTAGAATCCTCTGAATAGGTCTCTAAATTACAATTTTCAGCTCCGCATGTTCCCGACTTTAAACAGTTCCTGCACTTTCTGTATGACCTGAAATCGATGTCCGTCAAAACAAATTTAGAAAATTCTTTCAAACAAGAACAATCCCCAATGCTTAATATTCCCTGAATACAGGAAACTGAAAGATTGCTGTACACAATTTACAATACTCCATTATTAAGGTTTTTTGTTCATAATTTTGGGATATATTTTTGTTCCGAAATCGCGGGTTTGTGTCAGGAAATCCTAAAAATTAATAAACGGTGTACAACACTTGAAATAAATAATGGTCTTCTAATTCAGGACAATGTATATTTTCACCTTTTCAGACTTACTTAAATGTGCATGTAAAACATTTGAAGTATTCGAAATTCTATTCCCTTCGTTAAATCTCTGAGCATCAGTTGCTCCTATTTTCATATCAGCTAAGTGAATACGAGCGACCTAGCGGCTGTTCTGGAATGTCCAGAAGCATTTTCATTGAAAAAATCGACTACTGTCAACAAATTTGGACCTTGTAGGAAGAATATTCGAATGGCGGTTTGAAAATAAATTCCCAAGTAACTTCTAATGCAATCGGGATTTAAAAAACTATCACGTGTGTCACAAAGAAGCATTTAAAAATTTACAATTAGGAAAGTTCGCGAAAGTAGAGAATTTTAGTCAAACTAGAGACAATTGTTCCAAAACTTTGTTTTAATTTCGAAAGGTACAATTAACGTTCGGCAGTTTTTGATACGCCATAGTTCACGAATTTCTGTAATAATGACTATTTTTATTCCAAACTGAATAGATGAAACGCCGTAAGTGAAAGCTTCGTGATTTCCCTGCAACGCAGAGACGATGCGGTGCGTGGGATGGGGGAACCAGCGATTTCCGATACGCGCGCAGCCGCGAGTAGTTATCGCCGCACAAACGACCCAACTCGTCTCAAACAAATAAAAAAATTCCCTCGGATGGGATGAGGAAGCGATCGGAACGGCCTCCGCAGCTTCCCCTTTTGCGAGGCATTTGCAGCCATTGCCTCGCTCAGCCCTCTGCCTCTCTTCTCCCTCTCTCTACACTCATCATCTCACTCCTTATGATATAACAGTGAACACTTACTCGATAAATTTTATAATCGGTATTATGTGTGTCAAAGCTAAGAGGCTTAAGTATCCCCAAAGAAATGTTTCAAAGGATACGAAGCATTCAGTGGCGATGAATTATTTGATTTTAATAATAATAAATTTATTGTCAAAAAACAGTACAAACTGCCATGTATGACCACGTGGAGGACAATAAACTAATTTACTCTCCGGAAGCAACCAAGGGACGTATTCCATCAATTCCGATCAAGGGCCCTAAGGCAGATTAGGATTCAAAAAAATTCAGCATAAGTTCCTAGATAAGATGAAAAGTTAGCGACGAGTTATAATACATATATAATGTCAATATGTTTGTAATTTAACGCAAATATGTTTGTAAATTTACATGTACAAGTTATTATCGAACTATAGATTATTCTGAGTATAGTGTTTAAAAATCATAAGAGTTGAAAAAAACACTAAATTGCGATTTATT
>NNCF01127746.1:672041-723878 GCA_002313205.1 Laupala kohalensis | reverse complement strand
AAATCCGCCTCTACCCGAAGGAAAAACGGAGAAAAACCCGGGCCAGGATGGGGCTACAGAATTAATGTACACAACCGTGCCAAAGTTGAGTTCACATAAAACTAAATTAATATGAGCTATACAGCAACACAATCATTAAATTATTATGAAACTTTCGCGGGCTTATGATTTTTTTTTGTGGTGCTTTAGGGCTCGTCAACATTGAGGTCATTAGAGCCCACTTATGTTTTTTGATATTGTGGCAAAAGTACCGGCGAAAACAACCTACTAAAACATAGCAAATGTATATAGGGACGCATAACGTTAAGATACCTTACGGGGCATTTTCAAGAATAATTAACCAAAAACTATGGAAAATACTGTTCATATGGAAATGGCAGCCGCATCACGTGACTGAAGACAATGCGACCCTAGTCAAAGAAGGAGTCAAACGACAGTCTAAATTAATTATCCAGTTTTAAATTCCCAAAATAACTGTTCTCGTCCAATGTAAAAAAATCAGTAGAATGAATTAGTAATTAATATGAATTACTTTAGGGAATATTTCCAAGTTTCGTGAATAGTCGCCAACTCGACTTCAGTCAACGCGCACGTAATACCTTAAGTAGCGGCTGATATCGAAAATTCAGAAAAAACGTTCGAGTAATGAATATTCTTTCGTTCCCGACTCATTTGACCAAGAAGAGAAGTCTGTTAACCAAAGCGCTTAGTCGTGCGTTGTTCTGTGAACAGATGGCGATTCAAGTATTGGAGCTCAAAACTTGGGATTCTCACTCATATCTTCACGTCCAGACAGACATCCTATCTGCTTTTCTATAAATGCGTGGTGAAAACAGACGGAACGCCTCGTCACAATAAAGAATCTAAATAGTTGTCTCGTGACGTTGGAGAAAAATTCTTCTGACGACCCTAAAGGCTACTAAATTGTTCAAGGAAGAACCCTCTTGTTTTCTCTAATCGAACTTACCAGTGAAGTTTATAAGAATTTTCCCGACATTTCGGCTCCTCAACGGGCAGGCCTACTCAAGACCACAATTTAAAATATACGAAATATAAAATATGTAGTATACAAATATAATAAAAAGAGGACACATGTACTCACAATGAAAACCAAGAGGTATAACAGATCGCAGATTTGACGGAACACACATGACGTCAATGTGTATATCCTAAGTCAATACAGTTGAAAACACAATAAGGCAATTTACGATGATCTGATATACCTCTTGGTTTTCATTGTGAGTACATGTGTCCTATTTTTATTATATTTGAATACTACATATTTTATATTTCGTATATTTTAAATTGTGGTCTTGAGTAGGCCAGCCCGTTGAGGAGCAGAAATGTCGGGAAAATTCTAATAAACTTCACTGGTATTTTCCCGAGAAAGTTTGATTTGGATATTATATCAACCAGTGATACCCGTTCTTTATGTATCTTATTTTTAAATATTCCTCTTTCTCCCGTTAATCTTAACCAACTGCTAATATCGTCGGTTCATTAAGAAATTTTTTTTTGTACTGAGACCGAATCGAAATCTTACATTTTAATTATGTAGAACTGATTTTCTAAACATGAAAATTGATTTTCAAATGAAGTATAATTTTATTTTACCACATTTTCATCAAAGCATTGCGTCATATTAATTCTATATTTTACTCCATTTAGAATCTCACTTCATATGGAAAATTCGAGTTAACTTCTTGTAAAATCAGACACAAAATATCTCGCGTGTCCGGATACTTTTTGACAAAGAATGGCATTTTTTGCGCTCTATTCGCAACAGAACAGATGATTTTTGCATTTTCGTCTTTTCATCGCACAACGATCATTATATCGGAATATCTATTGTTGATTTCCAATCCGAATAATTTAATGTAAATCATTGTTTCTTAACACATTACAAGGTATAATTCACTCACGAGTGAAAACACATTTCTCAGCTTCCATGTTGCTCTGTTATGACATGTCCTGGTTTATTATTGACGAGTAAATAGAAGTGAAAAAATCATTTGTGGATTTACTAATAAATTTTATTGTCAAAAAACAGTGCAAACTGCCATGTATGACCACGTGAAGGACAATAAACTAATTTACTCCCCGGAAGCAAGCAAGGGACCATCCCATCAATTCCGATCAAGGGCTCTAAGGCAGAGGCGGATTCAAAAATTTCAGCAAAACTTCCTAGATAAGATGAAAAGTTAGCTGCGAGTTATAATACACATAAAATGTCAATATGTTTGTAATTTAACGCAAATATGTTTCTAAATTTACATGTACAAGTTGTTATGGAACTATAGATTATTCTGAGTATAGTGTTTCAAAATCATTTGAAGAGTTGAAAAAACACTAAATTCACGATTTATTGTTACAATAAACACGCTCCTAGACAAAGCCTAGAGAACGTGTATAAGAAATCCGCCTCTACCCGAAGGAAAACCGGAGAAAAACCCGGGCCAGAGATTCTTCAAATATCTCTTTTAGTGCTCTTCGGTCGTAACTGAGATGTTCCTAATGAAACCGAGTCTCACTTTCCAGACGAAGTGAAAACGCGAAATCTGCCGAGCTCTGCTTTGTTGCTAGTGAAGAGTGATGGCCAGTTATCGTCCCCTCGCTTCGTTCCGGCGCCCGAACGGCGGAGTGAAGTAGCAATGTCTCCTGCCCCCCTCCCGCGCCGCCATCGGTCGTGATTGCAAGCTCCGGGAATTGGATTTCGGCGACCAATTATGACTGATGATTACATCCGCGTCCCGAACACAGCTGCTTTGATTTAAATTCGCAGCCGAACCGCACGTCCTCGTCAACAGAAGCTCCTCACCTTAGCTTCACAACTCATTTCATCAAATTAGGACGGTTCCTTTCGGTTCGAGATCGGCATTTTTACCAGAAGTATTTCTTCCGTATTTCATTGGAGCCGTGCAACAAGAGATCGTTATTCTCCCGTGCTCTCCTTCCCTTTCCGTGATGTGCCCCCTCCACTCCGTCCACCAGCCGTTGCTCGCGTATCAATGTTTAAACTGCTCAAATGGTCAAAAATACTCCGATGCTCGGTTCACCGTCGTCACCCCGCGGCTCAGTACAGGCTGCCCCGAAATCGTGTGCCCCGTCGCGAACAATCTACTTCAAACGTCGTCCTTCACATCTTATATGGTGAGGTGAGAATGTTTTCTCCATTCGAACTTTGAAGGAACTACTTCAAGCTGGCTGCTAAAATTTCTCATTCCTTTATTACCTTTTATGACGAAATACTAAAATGTTTCATCCGTTTCTCAGATGAAGAGAGAGAATTTTGCTAGCAGAAGTCATTTGTATCGGAGACAAACAAAGGATTTCCATGACATCCACTCGGGTTCCGATTCCCGAAAACGTTTTACCAATACCCGAAATTGAGGTTCCAAGTTAGGAATTTTTAAGTTTAAATAGTGACGTTGGTATCCGTGGAGTTGGAAGTCAGTTGTAAGCTGAACGGTGCTGGGAGGTCGGTATTACATGGTCATATTTCTATGTCATATATATGATCAATGATATGGTCAAAGATATGTCATAGATATATGATCCTAGTTGAACTACGATCAAAGTTTTGCATCACACGGTCATATTTTTATCATGTATTTTTCATCATAGATATAAGCGAACTCTCCAAGGTGCCCATTGGGGTTGCAGAGGGTAGAGCTGAACAATTTCTTTGACCTCGGCACAAGAAGAAGGAAATGTGGTCAGCATCTTGCTCTGATCATCGATATATGTCATAGAAATATGACCGTGTAATACCGTCCGTAGCGCCAGTGTCCTCGGAAGGGTATTCGTTTCAATTGCGTGTAGTTTTCTTGGGTTTGGACTCACTCACGTGTTTCAAGGATGTAAATACAATTTCAACACGTAAGGTTGGTACTAATATGACGAAGCATTTATAATATATTTTGCTATCATTTACAGTTTAAATAACATCAGTTAAAATGTACAAAATCTTGCAAGATCTCGCTGTAAAACAAATTCCTGTATCTCTCTTCAATATTTTAAATTACTTCCTCCAGCAAATAAGCTGCCCTCATTAGCCCTTTATGTAAGTTGGTTTACGGCAATGCACAATTTTCCTGAGAGACGTTTACTACTGCAATTTATCATGTTAAACTCAGGTTAAATATGATAAATAATAACGTAGTTTTTATTGCCGTCAGTGTGACCAAATGAGTTAACTGATATATCTTTATGCTCTTCATATAATTTTCCAACCTAAGCAAACAAATGTCCTTGCCAAGGAAGGAAATTTTGTATACGCTCGGAGATAAAATTGACGTACGCATTAACGTTCTTTTGTAATTTTCTGAAAAATACTTTCGCCGCAAAAGCGAATTAAATGATTACTATCCAATGCTAAAACACCTAGTAGTGAATATTCAAACTTTGTACAGTTTATACCTGGAACGTACTGAAGAATATAATATTGTTAAAGAGAATCGATGTAATTTGTAATCGACGAAATTTAACAAAAAATATATAGTTTGACCTTCATTCACATGAAAATTGGAACAAGCAAGTTCGGAAACCCCTCAAAATATTCTTTATTAAAAATCTATGTTTTCGTCAATCCCGGTCAGCCATTTTATTTGTTCAAAAATGTTGTTAAAATCTTTACAATTTTTTTTTGTTTGCCCGCCATTTTAATTTTTCAAAATTTTCAATCGCATTCGTTGAACAACGATCTTGTGTTATTTCGATGTCTCTTTTTTAATTTGACGTTGATTTGCAATCAACAACTTCCAAAACCAATAGATACCACAATGGAAACACAACTTATTTCGAGTTCAGGATTTTGCGCCAGTACGCGACAGTTCTGGATTCACTTGTGAGGGGACAGTGGAATCCTTATCACTCCTTCTTTTCTCCCGTTTTCATTTGCGTCCTTCGATGGATGTGATGCGAGCTCTTGCTGTCCTGCGGGGAGCGAAGGATCTCATTGCCATCACGCAATAAAATAAAATGTACACACAAACGTCAAATAAAATGTAGGAAACAGAAAACGGATATTGGGAAATACTCCTTTGCGAATAGAACCATTGTAGACTGGAATAACTTACCTGCAGCAACCCATACGAAGTTACCAAAAATACTAAAATGTTTCCCAATATCTGTTTTCTGTTTCCTACATTTTATTTTACGCTTGTGGTCGCCGCGACTAATGTAGTTCGGTTCGTGGAACCTAGTGTTCACTGATTCCCATGCAGGCTCTCCCACATAGACTTTAAAGAAAGCACAAAGACGCGCGAACTTCCTTCGATTGCAAAGTGTGCCCCACTCTAACTTAATATTACATATGTTGTCCCTAACAAAATTCGCGGCCTTTCTTTGTATCCGATCTAATTTATTGATCTGACTCTCCCTACACGGATTCCAGCAAGTGGCACCGTACTCCGGTATAGCTCGGACTAATGAAGTGTACGCCAAGCTTCTAGATTTCCAGTTCCCTTTTCTAAGTACGCGTCTCACGAAGTTCAGCGCTCTCCAAGCTTTCTGTGTTGTGTATTTTACATGTTCTGTCCAATTTAAGTTATGAGAAATTACAATACCTAAGTATTTACATCTTGCAACTTCAGGAATTATCTGATAATTTAATGTATAGTTCAGAGCAGTTTTTATTTTTTGATCTAAAGAAACATAAAGATCTACTTTTTAGAGGGTTTATTTTCATTTTATTCGTCTCAGCCCATTTCCACAATTCGTTTAGATCGCTCTGTAACATATTTCGATCTGTCTTCTTTAATATTCCGGTATATAATACATTCATCTGCAAATAAGCGAATTGATATGTCGTTGCAAGGAAAAGAAGTGAACCCAAAACGCTTCCCTGAGGTACTCCCGACGTCACCGCGGTTTCTTTAGAGAAGCATCCATCTATTCTAACTTGTTGTGAGCGATCCCGGAGAAATTCACTAATCCATTTGACAACACGCGAATCAATTCCTGACTTCGCGATTTTTCAAGAAGTCGATCATGTGGCACTAAATCAAACGCTTTTGATAGATCAAAGACTATTGTATCAGTTCTCCCTCCATCGTCAAGTGATTCAGCTAAGTCTTGGCAAACGGAAATAAGTTGGATTTCACATGAGCACCCGGATCTAAAACCATGTTGTGCGGGATGTACAAAAAAAAATTTCCCCAAGTATTCTTCAAGTAATCTGCAATGATGTGTTCCATCTGTTTACGTACTATGGAGGTTAAGCTAATTTGTCGATAATTGCTAACCAATGAGCGATCACCTCCTTTGTGAAGTGGTACCACGATAGCCTTTTTACAATCGCGTGGTAGCGATGAATTATTTAATGTAATTTCAAAAAGCCTGGCTAGGTACGGAATCATCACTTCGCCACCGAATTTAAGTAAATCCCCTGGAATTTTATCGTGACCGATAGATTTTTTATTCTTAATATTAGAAATTCGATGACGCAGCGTCCTAGTATTTAGAACAAAATTATTTACATGGGAATTGTTTGTCAAATTTAGACTGCCGTTGCAAGAGGAAATGGCAAAAGCCGACGAATAATATATGTTAAAAATATTGACCTTATCCTGAGGTTCTGTGTAGATTACACCGTTATTTTAATCGCTGGTGTATTTTCTTTATTTCCTTTCCGTCTTTTCAGGTTGTGACCACTTGTTATCTTTATTTTGGAAAATTTTCTGTAAAAACACACTTGAGCATTTTTTTTCGCTATTAATAACTGTTTAGAGAGAAATTTGTTACTATGTTGATAGTCCCTTTTTTCCATTTTTATACGCTTTTCTTACTTTCGCTTTCAAACGTCTAATGTAACTATTATAGTATTCAGGGTCTGGATTGTTTTTTAATTTTCTATGGGGAAGAAATTTTTCGATGCTCTTAAATATCTTAAAGTTTAGCCAAATTTCTCCCACGGAGCTTCCCGAACCGGCCCATCTCGCGTAATTTTGACGTAGAAAAGACTGGAAATGTGGCACATTTCGATAAACTATTCTTTCCTGTGGTCTAGAAGTTTGAGAAGTAGCCCAGTGGACTTCTAAGTAGCCCAGTGGCTCACTTGTACCGGTCGTACGAGGAAAACGTCGAGAACAGCGTTCCCTCTGGTCGGTTACTTCACTATCTGACAGTAGCCGCAATCACAAACTAGATTGTTTACTAATGATTGCGCATTGCTAATGCTATCTGAGTCACCTTCCCAGTCAACATGTGTTAGTTAAAATCCCCGCCGATAATGCTCTTTCTTGTTATATTTGAATGGAGACAAATATTATTAACTAATTTTTCTATCACGCGCATATAATCACTCGGAGCTCTGTATATTCCAGTAATTTCTATTTTCCCCGAATAACCTTCGACTTCTACGGATATTAATTCGTGATCGTCTACCGAGCTTACAGAACACGATAAACTGTTCTTCACACAAATGAAAACTTCAGCCCCAACGACTCCCGCGATCCCGTCTGAAAACCGAAAAATCTGAACGAAATATTTCTGCATCTTTCACTTCCTCCGATAGCCTCGACTCCAATAATAATATTGGGTTCATAAATATCAACTAAATTGAGAAACGTTTACCTTCTGTTGGATATACTTCACCTGCAGCGACACTGACAAATTCTCGTTTCTCCCGCTTCCCCCGACTCCTGCTTCGCCGTCCTCCGCGTCCGTCCGTCCGCCCCTCGCCACGAATATTCGAAGACTCCGTTGTCCTCCAGTCAAATCGTGCTTTGTGTGCAGGAGAACCACTCTCAAGAGCGTTGATTGGTGAAGCTATCGTTGCTTCACGCTATCGATTCTTTAACTACGTTTCTATCTCGATTCAATTCTGTAAATCAAACACTCGATAGTTTTGGATCAAAAACACGCAGAACACAAATGGGACGAAACCTGATGACATTGCAACTTAACGCGAATACTATTTTTGTTTTGAAAATTATATTATTAGCCTGTCCACCTACTCATGTTATGTTTATTTATTTTTATACCAACTTATGCTGAAATATTTGTTAAGATCTCTTTTGTTACTAACATGGCATGTTATAGAAGAATGTAAACTGACTTCAGGCCTTAAAATAAAATTAATTTGCATTTGCCGTTTCGAAAAAATTACTTTCTTCCTTAGGGCTTATACATATATAAAATTCTATGGGATGATGAAGGTGGTTGAATAGAATTAATTGTATGTATATGCCCCGAAGAAAAAAATAAATTTTTCGAAACGACAAATACAATTTAATTTTATTTTAAGACCTAAACTCGTCAATTTATGTTCTGGTATAATATTGGGGTCGATAACTACACATCGATCGCATGTTATATTTCAACAACTTCACGAAAAAGTTTTTATCAAATTACTCACAAAGAAGAGGTTCAGAATACAATATACAATTCAACGCCAGATCACAGATTTCATTTCATTTGTGTTTCCTTCTCGTTTGCCGCACTCAGGAATTTTTCTCTTTTCTCTGTGGAAACGTTTCGCTCGGCTGAACTTGTTCTTTCCTGAAGAAGCAAGAGAGGGTTGTATGCTGGCCAACAATTGCCAAATGTGTTTTAGGGTGTAATGGAAAGATATTTTTGAATTAACATTTCTTGTGAGTACTAAAGAAAAATTGTTTCTCTCTAATCTAAAGTATTTTTTCTTTCGTAAGAATGGATGCTAGTAAGTCAGGGGTTCCCACCCCACGTGTCACTCACCCACGGGACACTTCGCTCACCGCGGAAGAAAAATTACCTTTGTCGAAGATGACGGGTGAAATCCGGATTCATCACTGGCACAAAATCCTCAGGAACAATGTTTCTGAACGGATGTCACTGGACTGTCAACTACCCCTCAACAGTTTGTAGATATTTTCTGAAGACTCATATTATTTATATTTAAATGTAATTTGAAAATATTTTATATCAGCCATTTAAGTATTCCAATGCCCTCTAAAACTTACTTTTGTAGTGAGGGTTATTAGTTATTTAATATTTTTAAAAATATGTTAATTAAAGTTTGAAGTAAAATTATACGACTTAAGCTGATACATTACGAACAAATTGATAAGCAAAAATACACATGACATGAGCCTGCAGCCGCTTCGCTGTAACGGGATCGAGCCGTTCGAGCACGAACGCACTCTTGCGAATGCTCGCGAATCGTTCTTGTTCGCCTTGCCGTCCTTCGGCTCGGTTACATCCGGTGTGGACGCAGCTAAATAAAAAAAACTATATTGAATTAGCATATTTATTTAAAACCAACATGTTCGGAATGCACAGTAGATTTGGCTCGCTCGTTAATGAAACCGCTAGTTAACTAGCCATGTTGTGAGTAGGAGTCTTCATTTCGTCGATGACCTCAACGCAAAAACCTTACCAATTATTGTTAATGGAAAAAATGGTAAAAAATCAGGTTAATACAAACCTGTATTCCCCTGAGTCAAAGTATTCATTTTAGATTTGCCAATGTTCCGATAATCATCACAGGACACCTCGTTTATTCTCACACTTGTCACAATAGTTCACCGAAACATAACCTTAAATTAAATGCGTCCATCCAAACGCAATTCTTGTTTTTGTTCAGGCTATCGATGGTTCGATATCTACACCCAACTAAAATATCGACGTGACTTTCAAACTGAACAGCGAACACTGAAAATTTCGAGCAAATTTTCTATCCGGAGTTTGTGTACGATTTCTTGAACAGTTCCCGACAGCGATGTTCTAGTGGTAGTGACTTCGCCTTGGGTTCTAACTGGGTGAGGTTTTCAGCTGGGGTTTCCCTCACCTACTCCAGACAAATGTCGGTTCGGTACCATGTTCCCCGGCAACCCAACATCTCTCCTGCCCAATTCGCTTTCCCAAGTCCAACGGTTAGGTGGAGGAGCAGGTTTCACGACCCGAACCTCGCCAAAAGGCATAAAATAAATATATAAAAACAGTTGACTCAATGATTCCTAATAAATCCTTTCATGAAACGGTTGAAAAAGTCCAAACCAAAGACGAATATTTGAGGTCTCAGGAGGATTTTCACTTTGATTTGAAGAGAATTCGATGAATAACGAGAGCTTGTCTTTGAAAGGAAGGAGAGGAGACTGAGTTCCATGTTTTGTGGGATTGTGACATTTGTGGTCAAGAAACAGGAGACTTTTAAAGCAAGAAGGGGGAAGCGAAAATTAAGAACAACAATTATTTGATTAATACAGAGAAAAGAGATTTAAATACTTCGCGGAATATAATAAAAATTGGAGTAATTAGAGATGTGACATAGAGGGAAAGGAAGGACTAAAACGCGACACGAAGGAATGAGAGAAAATAAATGTATCAAGTCGAGTCTCTCAATCATCGTTAGAACGTCGCGCCCCGGTCTGCGTGGGCTACGTCTCATTAGAAGTTGGAAATTATCAGAAAATGATTGTTTGGTCACAACACACACGTGTACTAATTGATACTTTCATAAGTCTCACCCGCTGAGAAATCATGAGGCGTCGAAGGAAGTTGATTGGGTTTCATTGGATTCGTTTCGAAAAAAAATGGCGAAGGAATTTTGGTTCCGCCCAGGTTTCATTCACGAAAGAAGGGTTTCTCGATAAATCGTGTAAAAGAAGCCATCACTCCAAAGTCATATTAACGTTCATCCACAGTAGATGTGTGCAATTGCGTCGCTTTCCCTCCCCAAAAGACGCCATCCACCAACTGATCTCAACTTAACTCGTAACTGTCAGCGTCGTCAGAACGGCGAAAGCGCCGTCGCCCGAAAAACAGACGCATATCGCCTCTGCGCGCCCCGCCGCCAAAATCCAACCCCAAATCCCCCACCAGCGACCGCAAGGGCCGCCCCTCCGAAGCCATTAGTGGAACAACAGAAAAACAGACGACAAGCGCCGAGCTGCGTGTGGAAGGTCGTCGACTCCTCAAGAGCAAAATGCTGTTTTCTCTTTTATGGGAAATGTAGCGTGCAATTGAAGTTTATCTACATGGAGCGATAGGAGTTGGGTGGTAGGGTTATTGTTAGTTGGTGGATTTACCAACAACTTGACCCACGTGGAGGGGTTAGTAGGAGTAGTTAGTAATAGTTAGAGTTATTGATACTAGTAGGAGGTGGATATTGGAAGAAGGGTTCTCTTTTCAGTAGTCACAGCTATATGAACTGAGATATTGATGTGAAAAACTACAAATGTTTTCTGACCCCACCGGGAATTGAACCCGGACTGTATAGGTGACCAGCGAGCACGCTAGTCCCTGAGCCACTGGAGGGTGGAAGGGTGACACTGGAGAAAGACTTGGGGAAACCTTTCTTTTCGTGATTTGTCATCCGCGGGATACGTACACAACGTAAGCTGATAAAATGAATCAAAATTTAATATGCATCATCAACGGCCAGGTATAAATTGCGACGGACCGGGACCCGAACCCGGGATATCTGCTGTGGCCGCAGGTGCGCTGTCGACTGCACCTTCCGCCTCGACTCCCAAGTCCGTACGCAACCTCTACCTGCCCTGTTCCGGTGAACCTGGGTCACTCCCGGGTCACACCCGGGTCACACCTGGGTCACACCCGGGTCGCACCTGGGTCACACCTGGGTCACACCTGGGTCACACCCGGGTCACACCTGGGTCACACCTGGGTCACACCTGGGTACATACTTGTGAGTCGAGGCAGGAGGTGCAGTAGACAGCGCACCTGCGGCCACAGCAGGAGGTCCCGGGAGCTGTGAAGAAAGAGCACAAAAAATGTGGAATACACATCTATGTGCACGAGATGTCACTTGGCATCGATTCTGAAACACAAATACAGTGATCGGTTTAGATAATACGAATTTTTACTAATAAGTTTTCCCGCAAATTTAGAACAAAATTGGTTTGGCATTAAGTCGTATCGTATATAAATCGTACTACTTACTGCATTTGCATTTTAAGAGAATCATTTTTTAGTTTTTAGATTTCAGTGTCATCATTATGTGATATTGTTATAATGTTTCAATAATTGTTCCTTTACTGTTCCTTTTATGGTAGATGTTTATGTTATTAAGAACGTTCAAAAGAGAAATTGTGACTGACGAAATAAAATAGATGGAATTTTTGACTCGGAAACATAATTGACGATGCTTTGAGATATCAAGGAAATTGATTATGAAATTCGTTGCAGAAAATATTCATTAAGAAATTTATTTATTTCACTTGTTACTCGCAGAAAAATTGATAAAATATTTTTAAACGAATATGACACTTTCCAAGTTATTTAAAGGATTTTTGTGACATTTGAGGCGAATTGTTGGATTTTGTGAACAACCTTCGATATGGAGTTCGTGTGTGAGAAATGTATCGCTCTCGGACCGTTTCTAATTGTACCGTTCTTTCGCAATGTTCTTCATATTCACGCTGTTGAGAATAATTGTAATGTGAATAGTACAANGGCAGATTAGGATTCAAAAAAATTCAGCATAAGTTCCTAGATAAGATGAAAAGTTAGCGACGAGTTATAATACATATATAATGCAAATATGTTTGTAAATTTACATGTACAAGTTATTATCGAACTATAGATTATTCTGAGTATAGTGTTTAAAAATCATAAGAGTTAAAAAAACACTAAATTCACGATTTATTGTTACAATAAACACGCCCCTAGACAAAGCCTAGAGAGCCTGTATAATAAATCCGCCTCTACCCGAAGGAAAAACGGAGAAAAACCCGGGCCAGGATGGGGCTACAGAATTAATGTACACAACCGTGCCAAAGTTGAGTACACATAAAACTAAATTAATATGAGCCATACGGCAACACAATCATGCAAGAAAAAAGTTTTTGAAATTGTTATAAGTTATTTAAAAAGTGCTACAGCAAAGGCGTGATAAAGTACAAGACGGATTTAACTTTTATTAAAATCAATAAATTCTTTTACAGTGAAGAAGCACTGGTGCAGGGGGTAGTTTTTAACTGCGGATTTGAAGATATTAAATTTCATAATGTCTTTTAAATTCTTGGGTAGGGAATTATATAGAACGATTCCCGAATGATGCGGTCCTTTTTGGCAAAGAGAGATTGACACTCTAGGCCTCACGAGGTTCTCACGGAAAGCGTGATATGTAAAGCAAAGAAAATCTCTCAATATCAATAATTTTTAGGAAGAAAATCAATAACGGTATTTCTTTTGAGTACTAGTTAGAGAAGATTGAACGGAAAGGAAGGGTGATATTGAGGGAGCGATTTTGAATTTTTATTGCGACTATTTATTGGAAGAGTCTCTCGAAATCCGAGATTCGTGGAGGCTCCTGATCGATTTTTTCCTCAGTGGGTTGCTAATGAAGAGGCAGAGATTCTAAAATTTTAACTTTGAGACAAACAGGATTCTTTTGATCAAGTTTGCGTGTGGGGAGAATACCTGCACTAAATACGCACTCAACATTTTCATCCAAGGGGAACATCTACATTGATGATTGTTTTTATTAGAATTTCCGAGTAAAAATTAAAATGACTCAGTATTTCTGTGACAACACTGTACGAAACCCGCTAACATCCGGAGATTTGTCTGATCCATTTCTACTCAACAGAAAACTCCGAAGATAAAAGAAACCCTCGGATCCATTACCTTTTGCTCTTTCAATTCCACCTTAGTGATAAAAACCATAAACAAACAAATAATTTATTGTGAAGGAAGGAGCTACAAATTGCGTATGACAACGGGAGGGTCAATAAATTAATTTACTTCCCGGAAACAAACAAGGGACCATCCCATCAAGGGTCCAAAGGCAGAGGCGGATTTAAGGACTTATTTTACAAATAAACGCTCTTTCCTATTCGTTATTCCTAAACTAAATTGAAGCTGTTAAAATTATAAAGAAATTTCAGATAAAATGATAACAAAATTATTAAAGAAATGTACGTCTATGTATAAATCAACTTCTACCCGAAGTAAAACAGGAGAAAAACCCTGTATAGTGATGTAGATCACTGTTGTTTTGCTGCTGTGCAATCTTGGATTGTTGAATCTTCGATTTCATGCGTGATGCAAATGTATGTGAGGAAGCTCCTGCCAAGTCAGTTGAACAATAATTCCGATCTGAAAGAGTCCTGGTCTCGGATGCGGTTTCTTCTCAGTCCCGAGAGCGAGTCACTTCACCGCGTAGATTTTCACTTCAAAGCTGTACGTCAACTCATGTTGAACAAAATATTGTTCACTGGGATCACATAATTCGAACTAGTCGTGCGTTTTCTTTTCAAATATTATGTTACTACTGTTTCTTATTTTTCAATTAGTAAGACCGGTATTACACGGTCATATTTCTATGTCATATCTGTGATCAAAGATAAGATGAAAGATTTGATCGAAGGTTCCCTTAATGAGAAGCTGTACTACGATCAAAGCTTGCTCATTACTCGGCAATATTTGTGATCATAGATGTATGACATAGAAGTATGACCGTGTAATACTGGCTTAAGGAACATTCATATAAATAAGAAACTTCATGAAAAATCCTGGAACTTTGAAACAGAGTTTCAGGAGGATAAAATAAGATGCTAAGAAATCTTAACATATGAACACTCAACAATCTCACTGATTCCTGGATAATTTGTTAACATGAGAAAGTAAAAATAATACTAAATTTCAGTAAATAAACATTTGTCATATCGATTCTCTCGTTCTCCTCAAAAAATAGAAATTCACGAGGATCGGAAGTCAATTTATCGTCTGTTAAAAAATCTCTTTTATTTTATTTTCAGATTTTGCTAAGAAATTGTTGAAAGTTTTAGTGTTTTGTTCACATATGCGTCATTTATAGGGGGTAATGATATATGTTTCTATATTTATGCATGTTTTTATAATATGAGTGTGTGTCTGTATCTGTTTGCAAGCGAAATTGTGTTTATGGATGTTTGTGTATATACGCGCATGTGGGCTTCATGTAATTAATTATTTCTTTAAATATAATTTCTTTCTCGTTGTTACCTTGTGTCCTAATTTTCTAACCATTTGATGGCGTATGTGTGTTCGATTGATATTTGTTAATTAACTTATTATATTATGATGTATAGTTTTCTTACGTCTTTTTTTATCTGCAGAGTAATAAATTATTATTATTATTATTACAATTATTATTAGGATAACTTAAACCACGGATCAGACAAAAGTAGAGGACTTATGATTGTAAATTGTTAAGCTTCAATTTCATTTTAGCGGGACGAAAAGAAAAGCCTTTAAGAGTGAAATCAAGTATTTCATTTTCACAGCTGCCATTCCAAGCGTCACGTCAAATCGAAAGATACTGTCATGTCAAGTTGATATAAATTTAAAACAGTCGACAGCAAGCTATGAACGTACATCATCTTTCCGAACACCTCAGGAGAACTTAATACCAGACATTTCAGTTTATATAGAGTAGTCCGCATTTCGTATACACCCTACGCGAAGGTGCACATGCATATGCATGACAACGCCATTTAAATGACAAATGAATCCCATTCTGTGCTGCAGTTATAAAGTCAACAATTCACATCACTGGTGCGCTTATCTTGACAGTTACAGAGTGTGTGGAGCATTTGCGACCGAACTTCGATGAAGATTCTCGACTCGCAAACAGATAAACAGAAGTCATCATGAGCTCAAAAATGCATTAAATACAAAATAATGAATTTCGAATACGGGTTTCTTGGAGTCCCCTACATTTGAATACCGGGTCATAAATATCAAAAGAAAATGTATTTACGAACTTACCAAATTTATAGAAGGCAGGTCCATCAGTGAAATTTTTGGTTATGTTTATATAACTTCTATGTTTTTACCACTTATTCATTTTTAATATCTTTTTGTACTTTTGACATTCCGTTGATTCTTTGCCTCTTGTATATTGTAACAAAACGAAATGTAAAATTTAAAAGGGAACCAAAACAAAAAATGAGCATGAGTTAAAGTGATAGTGTAATGGCTCGCCCTCATTCACCTCCGGCTAGTCATATCTTCTCTGGGTTCGTGCCTGTATTTTAATCAAAGGAAGGACACACACTGGGGTTCCTAAGAGGAAAACGCGTTATAAACAAATTAACTCAGTTATTTAATGTTAACACACAACCAAAATACTACTCTTTTACAACCCCCCAAAAAGACTCACATGGTACACTGAATTTAACACAGTTACTCTCATCAAAACAAAACAAAAAAAACCTTTAGTGAAAATTACATTATATTACATTGAGAATTTATTAACCCTTTCATATCACTGCCCATAGTTCTCGATGGATAATCAAGTTCAATAGTTCACTGCTTGGGCTTTCACCATTTGTTAATAAGTCACTATTCTTCTCGCCACTGCGCCTATTATCTATAGTTGGATGCAACCAACTTTTACGCTGTACCTTACAAGTTGATAGATCAGTCAGTCGATGTGAAGAATGGAAGGCAGACTTCCAGACGGCATTTCAGCAGGTCAACAATCGCGCGTGTAGTCGCTCCAGCAGGTGACGTCATCATTCTCAGAAAACCACCGGCTCGTTCCGCGAAACAGGAATTCCATTAAGCTCCCGGGCAGCCCCGTGCGAAAAACCACGACCGAACAACCGCGGCGTTTTCGGACCGAATGAAGAGAGCAACTCGGTGGAATGTTCAACAACGGTGTTGTTACAACTTAATGTTTTAGCGTTGGAACATCTTAGCGAACAGTTAGTAAAGTGCTTCTAATTTAAAAGCACTAACAAAAATGCTCTATGATCCGAACGTGAGTCTCGAGCTGAGCTTCGAATGTGAGCTGCATCTCGAACGAAAAACTTTCTAATATCTGAGCTGTCTGAATATGAGCTCGAACGAAAATATGAGAAGTTTCTCGAAGTACAATGTAAGATGGTCTCTGAACTCGAACGAAAAATGTGAGATGTGAGCTGAAACACTCTAAAAAAATATGACCGAAATTTCCGAGATATGAGTGAGAGTTTTCTGATGTTGCAGTCGCTTAAATGGGTCTTCTGCTACTACGCCATTTACCATTTCCACCCACGATCCAAAATTTCGAACAGTCATGTGACTGATTCTCCCAATGGAATCGAAATCCCCACTTCGCGACGTTTCTATCCAGTCGCTAGATTTGACTTGTCTCTGGACGCGTCGGGCCAATCCATGAGCGGTCTTTTCGACGCTTCTAGTTCTCAACGAACTTTTTGCAACCGTCGTCTTTGCTGCGATTTTCACGAGGCGGCATTCGCCATCGAAGACGTAATATTTATTTAATTTTCCCGCCCTTTAAAAGATCCATCCTTTCAACATCTGGTGCCAAGCACCCTAGAGACACCCACTTTCGTTGTCTTCCTTTAAAACCATAAACCTATTGTGCTTTGGGTTGGAGCATGCCTCGCCGCGCCCTGGTGCGACCTTCTCGTCCTTCTAAAGACACGCGAATTCAGTTGTTCCCTTACAAACTACGTGTTATTTTCCGTAAGATAATCTGTTTCTTCGGCTCTTACTTAGATTGTTTATTTGAATGAGTAATTTTATTCCAAACGGTCAAAAAGCTTTTATCCAATTCTTTTTGTCGTATGCCGCCTGTGGTTGCGGCCACCGTTCGTTTGAAATACATTTTGTACTGAAAATACTCTATTAACTTTGATTATTTATTGTAAATTAATCAAATCTTACAATATATGTTGTCTCTGTGTCTTATTCCTTGATTTTGTACGTGATCGTTTTATTCTGTGATTTTGATTTGTGAAAGCTCTCTTTCTCTTTTCCCGATGCTTCTTTTTCATTGGTTGCCTGATGACCTACGGTGTTGGCCGAAGCGGTTGTCGCCTCCTTAAAATTTAATATATCAGTCTGTGTAATGAGGTTGTTTCGTTCGATCATTCAAGAAGTCAGGTTCACCTACAATTTCTTGCTTGTCCTCAGATACAAAAGAAGAAAATGAACTCCATCCATCGTAGGGTGAATAAATAATATTGCAATGTTTAACATTAGAGGAAATTTACAAGAATTCTCTTACATGAAATGCATAGAATATCAACTTTCCTTTCATGCACAAAACATTGTTTTGGAGTCAGTGAAAGAAAAGACGCGATCAAGAAAAGTGTATGTAGAATTATTACGTGACACACTGATCTACAATTATTTCAAAATAAATTAGTTTAACTACAATTTCTTGGGATTGGGACACAAATTACAAAAATTAAAAATTATCTTGGAACATTCCAACGCTTCGATATCAAAAATATCGTATTCGAGGACAAGTGTTAATTTTAGTAATTTATGACGTAATATAAATAAATTGTTCTTAAATGAACAAGAGGTCAAGAACGTACCATTTTTAAATTAATATATTTTACATTTTATCAAAGGTTAAACAAATAATCGTAAGAAGTGAAGAGACTTGGTAAGGGATACGTTTACACCCCTCATTATTTCGTGTTTCACATTCAGGTTTGATTTTTACAAAATAATTACTCGTAAAGTTATAAATTCTGCAATATTGGTATTCTGATTTATTAACATTTAAATTCGCGTTCTGAAATGAGGGAAAACGAAATATGATATCGAACTTCAAGGTGCATTTACGAATCTCTCGCAAATTCGCGATGTTTCTGCATAATTTGTGTGTGTTTGATCAGGCAACCTTGAAACAATATTTTATATCATCTTAAATTTCTGTACTTCTCGGGAATACCAATGACAAAATTGAGTTTTCTTTTAGTAGATTATAACCCATTGCTGTGTTTGAAAATGCTCAGGAGCATAAGGGGAACCAATATTACAAATTGAATACATAAGGGGAACCAATACAACTTTTTATTTGTTTGATTAATATTTTGTGTTTATTATGTGCAAAAGGGAATGGGAATACTATCGAAAATTTTCCTCCATGCATTGCCAATGAAGAAATCTTAGGTGTCTATCGGGATGGCAATTCGCGAATTATCCAAATTATGCAAAACAGCACTCGTACATCAGAGGACTTACAGAAGGAATTGGCAGTCTCATCCGAAAGGTGAACTTTTTTTTCAGTTTGTAATACCCCGAAGTACAATACAAGGTATTTCTGAGTGTAAATTCCTATCGACAGACTTCAAGGTACCAGAATTTCCAAAATGCCGTGCAATTGAGTCCTCTTGTTTATAGAGTGGAAAAGAGAATGAGAGAATACATTAGGCACTTGGAATATAATAACCTGGATAAATGTGCCATTGATCGTCACGCCTCTACTGCAACGTCGAAGACGCCTCTAGAAATTTCCAAACGGCGCCAATCGTTAAATAGAGACTGAGACGCTTAGCAAAGTGTCCGATGCGCCATCTTGCTCTCCACATGGACACAGCTACTCGCTCATTGGTTCCTACTCCCTTTTCCCCTTTATCACCTGGTTCCTCATTCGAGCATGTCTCCGATTAAGACCTCTTTTTTTCTTATTATTGTTGTATTTGTTAATGGGAAATGTAGCTAAGTGCTATTGAAGCTTATCTACATGGAGCGATAGGAGGTAGGAGGGTAGAATGGTAGGAGTATAGGTGGGCCGGTTAACTGGGTTTACCAACAACTTGGCCCACGTGGAGGGGTTCGTAGAAGTAGTTAGTTATTGATACTAGGAGGAGCTGGATAGAGGAAGGAAGGTTTGCTTTTCAGTAGTCACAGCTATATGAACTGGAACATTAATGTGTAAAGCTACACATTTTCTGGCCCCTTCGGGAATTGAACCCGGGATGTCTTGGTGATGAACCTACCACCTGCGCCACCGCTGGGGCTGAAGACATTGAACCTTTCGTCGCGGTGTCACGTGGACGACTCTTAATTGTAGAAGCCTTCGCTCTCACTTTTAACACTTTCTCAAATTCCCCCGAGGACTTGTGACAGATAATCTACAGCAGAAATTGAACCAAATATCAACTTAAAATCCTTCACAAAGCTATTTCAAAAACGTTTCTATTTGGAAAGTCCCGAGAAATAGGTAATTTGAATGAAATTTGTAGTTGCTAACTTTCCGAACATAAGAGTATAGGAGTACAATCCCCATTTATTTTGCCAACAAAGAAGAGATCGCTCCAAAGGGGAAATCGGAATGGGTGTCTCATTCCGAAAAGCACAGCCCTCATCTCTGCACATGAAAGGCCACTGTGAAGCGAGAACACGCCCGCGCTCTTTGCTCTTCCCCATTTAATAAAACGAACCAGCGCGGCCTTGCTCTCAATCGCATTCTATGGATAACTAGCTGATTACCCGGCGTCTTCTCCGATTTTTCTTAGATTCATCTTCTTTTACTCAAGAAAAATAAAATCTATCTATATCATAAGATCAAAATACTGTTACTAATTGATTTGTAAAAACACGTACAACATCCTAATTTTCAAATTCATAATAAAGCAAATTTAATACAATATTCGACTGTATGTACTACACCGTCTCTCGGGAATTTTCGCTTCCGAGGCATGACGTGGTTGCACCACATCATTAAAATTATTGTAAAATCCGAACTATTCGTAGAAATTTTACGATTTAAAAACGTCGTTTATATTTGTTAAATGCGCAAAATAAATAATCCATAAAATGTTATGATCGTTGATTTTTTCCTTCTTAAACTGGAATATTTTAACACTCTAATTTTTAATAACGTTTTTTTCGAAACCTTTGCAGATAGTCATATGCTGTCGTGGACTTTTTTGTAGAACTCTATGAGGTAAACAATGTTTCCACTCATAGTTATCAGCGATCTCTAACCGTTTAGGCGGCGTAAGAAAATCTCTCTCTTTTCCCCGATTTCATGGTCAAAATCATTTTCTATCTTTCTCTTCACGCATTTTAAAAATACAAGTTATCCTGAACATCTAAACTATCTCTTTGCCGAATTGCATCACGATCGATTAAGCGGTTTAGTCGTGATCAGATAGCAAACAGACACTTTCACGTTACACATTTATATATTGATATGGATAAATAAATCAGCTTGTTGAACGTAGGGTACGTTTTGTTTTCGTTGAAGGGAGTAGGAGAAATGATAGAGACAGAATTTGCATGGAAGATATTATTTTTTAAGCGGAAATAATGAATAAATAAATTGAAAAAAAAACGAAATTGGTAGAGGTTCATATCGAACAAACATAATCAAATTCTCGTCTTTTACATCTATGGATTGACGATGTTTAGGGATAATTTATTAAAGAATTATCTGAAAGCAACTATTAAAATGTTTATACTTCAATTTACGAAGAGGGTGGAGGCAGGTAAAGCAGAAATAGATGTAACACGGGGAGCTCTTTGGTTGTTCGGTCTCATGTTCAGAGGATCAGATGTTTCTCCTATAAGAATGTGCACGTTAAAATATATAATTTTTAGAAAGGTATTCACTTGATTGGTGTATTTTTCTGGATGTGTGAATGACGAGACTTAATTAATTAATCTTTTATGTTGTTTTTTCAGGAGTGAAGGTCAGAGGGGTGCAGCTCAGTTATTTGTTTTTTAATAAGAAGGTAAAATTCAATTGAGGTCAGTAAACTACTGGCATTTACTGAAGGTGACTTGGAATTGAAGGCTGAGATTTGGAGGATTATTACAGATTCTATGGCCACGGATAGAAAGGGCGTAAAAAATGTATACTGATTTGCGTGATGTGATTTTCGTTCGTATTGCAATGAAATTCCAGTGTACAGATAATAAATATGTCATCTATAAGGAAATGTGCGTTAAAGTGAGCCGGTCCTTTTCAAACTGAATGTGTTGAAGGTATATTATACGAGAATTAGGTTGCAACTGTTACCAAACACTTTCTATGTATCAAACTGCACTTTCCAGTACACCGCTAGAGTTGAGAGAAAAGAGACCATATCCTTTCCTCAGGATCAATTTATCTAAAATATTCTGAACTTTCTTTTCATCTTCACCCGCCATTTGGTATCACACGTTTTGGCAAATTAGTCTTCTGTTTTATTGCTACTTCATAAGGGAGTATCTATGAACGAATTGAATGTTTTGAATATGACTAAGAATTTTTTATGTGCTAACGCAACATGGCAGTACACAGCTTCCAAGTTGAAGACCAAGAGCGATCCATCTATCATCGGATTTTTTATTATAGACCCCTCTCTTTGAACAGCTGTAGATGCCACAAAAAAATCATAGAAAAAACTAATTAACACCGTTAAATTTGTCATGTCCTTCTGCTTATACTAAAGTCTAAAATATGGTTCGAAGAATGAATGATACTATTTTTAAAACAGAAATGTTTCAAAAAACGCGAAATTTTTACCGTTTCTCCCGATACGTCGACTTCGTTATTTTTTTATAAAATAAACTAAAAGTGTCAAAAATAATTCTTATTCAGCGAATGTTAACTAGTATGTTTGTGACAACAACTCAAAATTTCGACCTACATGCAAAATATAACGCGTTATTAATTTTGTTCGAAAACGCTGCTAAAAACGACCAGACACATTTTTTAGGAATATAATTTACACTGTCGCACTCAGAAGAATGTCATGATCACGTTACAATTAAATGTATACGTTTAAAACTACTTGTGTAACCTTCAACAAGAAATAAATAAAACCAAGTTTTGGATAATCGGGCGGCGGTGCATTTTCGTCACGCGCGTTGTTGCCAGTGCCGTGTTCTGTTAACAGGCTGGACTCACAGCTGACAAAACTTCACCAGTCAGTGGAGTGATACGCGCGGCAACAACGCGCGTGACTGAACTCCATCGTTAATTTGTATCATTTAAATCATCATATATTAGTTTTTATATATTCATGATTACTCGTGATTACATTGCGAATATAAGAAAATATAAAATATATTATTATCTCTTCAAATACGCGGTTAAAAGCTACCTACTGCACAAGTGCTTCTAGAATGTAAAAGAATTTATTGATTTTATAAAACTTAAATTCGTCCTGTACTTTGTCACGCCATTGCTGTAGTACTTGCATAATAACTTTTAACAATTTCGAAACTGTTTTCTTGCATGTTTTTGTTGTGTCGTATGATTCATATTAGTTTAGCTTTATATGTACTCAATCTTGGCACGGTTGTGTATATTAATTCTGCAGCTCCATCCTGGTCCGGGTTTTTCTCCGGTTTTCCTTTGGATAGAAGCGGATTTCTTATACAGGTTCTTTAGGCTTTTGCCTAGGGGTACGTTTATTGAAACATGAAACCGTGAATTTAGTGTTATTTTAATACTTTCGATTTATAAACACTATTTTCCGCATAATCTATAGTTCGATTATAATACGTTCTTGTGGAATGAATTTTGTGTGTTAAATAGAAATTTGTTGATATGCTATAGTTATTATAACATGTTCCGAACTTTTTAAATTCTTATGTAGGAGTTTGCTGAAACCTTCAATCCTCCTCTGTCTTAGGACCCTTGATCGGAATTGACGTGATGGTCCCTAGCTTGCTTCCGGAGAGTAAATTAATTTATTGTCCTCCACGTGGTCATACGCAGTTTGTACCGCTTTTTTGACATTAAATTTATTATTATTATTACGTTTTTATGGTATATTCTAAATATTAACATTTACGTGTATATAAAACAGAAAAAAGATATGCCAATTGTTCCTATCTTTTTTTACAAGAGTACGAATTGAAACAACAATAAAGAATTTTGCAGAAAACGAGAGTGAGAAGATGAGTCATTTCGTCCCCTGCAGATTCCAGAGGTGAACTCGACCGAATGATGCGCTCAGGGCTAATATTAAGAAAGTTTAAATATGAAATTCCTTGTGAAATATTTGGAACAATTAACTTGAGACTCCAGTAAAATGCTTGACGAAACCAGCTTCCCTCGGTTACATAACCGCAAAGGACCTATCGCCCACTAAAGCGTATTCTTTCTTCTCTCTTTGAATTGACCTGGCGTCTCCTTCATACGTTGTGTTGCTTTTGAAGCTCCAATATTGCAACGCCGAGTCTTTGTTCATATGTGCTTTCTATGCCAATGCTCTCACACACAGGACAGAAATATGTGAGAAGCGTGAACTGGAAATCCGTTTATGAACGATTTTGAAATGAAGCTCGATTTGAATTTTGAAATGAATTATAGTATCCATTGTGATAACTGTCGGTCAGGTGAAAATGGCGACGAGCCTGGAATCGAATCCGGGACTCCTGCTTTTATCGCAGGGGTGTTAACCATTACACCACCCGTTCGCCTTCCACAACTGTACACCATTTCCACCCAGACCTAAACCCCAGAAGTCCCGAGACACATCACCATACAGGAGATAAGTGAACCAGGCGGCACACGATGCTGTGGGTACTTTATTACCGGTTTCACACGTACCTACGTGTTGAGCTTCGTTAGGTACATATTTCTTCCGTGGAGAAGATATAACTTTCCGTCAGATGAAAATGGCGACGAGCCGGGAATCGACCCGGGACGCCTGCTTTGATCGCGGGGGTGTTATCCCTGTTATAATAGTATCCATTGTTCAAAATGGAAAATTATGATTCGGTCCTTATTACACAAAACAATATTTTTCATTTAACCTCGTTTTTGACAGTGGGTTCAGTATGACGGAAGATAAAGGAGTATTCACAATAAGCTACCGTTTAGAAAGAATGCATGGCAATATTCCTCATTTTAAATGCTTTCAACATATCTACAGTTTTATTACAATCACGTTTAAAGTTTTCACAGATCGGAAATACAAGGAAGTGTTTCATGTAACACTTTTTTCGATCCTCTTAAGCAAAATGGCTGATAAGTGCAATACTGCGGCAACAACAGCACGCAACCCACCAACCTCAGTACACTGCGTATAACTGCATGTTCTAGTATAAACCATTTATCTAGTATGTTATCTAGTATAAAGCATTTAATGCATGTACGAGCACAAATTCTCCAGAACCTGACCTACAATTGTCGTCAAAAGTAGCATATTTTAGCAGCATATTTTGAACGTTATAAAAACGAAAACAACTTCTCTCGATGAATTTTGTATTATCCTACTTGGAAACAGAATGGCTACGATTTTTCCGCTTGTTTTTTCCTTCAGAAAATTTCCTAAGAAATCTGTGTCTTTTTACCAAGATTTCGTATCATCCCGTCTTTGCTAGGATTTCTTGGTGGAGGTTCACTTTTCTCTGAGTACAATAATAAAATATGTAAAGACACAATCAAGCTTTGAAATGAAACTCTGCAAAAAAGGATTAAGTGGAGGGATACTCATTTGTGTTGAGATTTGTTTTAAGGGAGAGACAATTTAAGCAAATAGTGTAACTCGTCTTGGTTAAGTATAACAATATCGATTCATTTATTGAAAAGTCTTGCCTCCCATTGCTATCGATCTGAAAAGCACCCACGCCCCTTCGCCGGCACAAAGGGCGACGGAGGCGGGACAAGCCCTTTTTATGCGTCAGGGTGACATACGCGCCCTTTGTCGCCGCACATGTGCCGCCTTGCGCTAATGTATTAATGTATGCGCGGGCCGCAAGCGCTTGGCCATTTATTGGCCATTAGCGGGCGCTTGATCTCTCTCCCCCCCCACACACACACAGTCCTTTGCTCCTTTGCCACTGCAACTTCCTTGCTTTTGTAAATGCTTTCGCACGTCTATTCGGGAGAGCACACACACCTTGAATCTCCTTCATGTTCTTTCATTTCAGCGCGGCACATTCCACATTCACTCATACGACTCGCATGCTCCCGATACAAGACTTTCTTTCTGAATTTCAGTTACTCGAAACAGCATGAAATCCACTTTTACACTATTTACTCACCTCAATGTTTTCGCTTTACTTTTGGTTTCTGTTGATTTGAGTGTCTTGTTTGATTCTGGCGGGTCACACCGATCGCAATATTAGGAGGAAAAATTATTCTTCCCGATTTTTTTGTTCGTGATCCTCTAATTGATTCAACTGATTTCACTCAATTAGGAGTATTTTGTACAGCTTCGATGTTAATCTCTTCCCTTTCAACATTTTATCGTAGAAGAACGCTCTTATGGCTTATATGCGGATACTTAAGATTCACAGGAAGTGAAAGAAGTGTGGAATATTCTTTTCAGTTTCCACATGTCTTTTCTTCCCCCTCCTAAATACCCGCTTACTTCCTCGTCACCTGACAACGTGCTTCTTTCCCTTCGTTTATCAGTAGGTTCTCTTCGCACGTAGACAGCGCTCGTCCTTGCTCTCCCGTCTCCGCGCATTAATGAGGACCTTAAATAAATGAGCGTTCGCTGCCGCCGAAGAAGATGCAAATGCGAATTTAAAATTCGGCGAGAGCAAAGAATGAGATGAATAAGAATGGCGTGGCGAAGCGATTACCCGCCACCGACAATGAGGGTGCGGCAGCCACCGAGGGGTGAAGCGGCTCAGGTACGACAGCCACCATGAATACAAACTCCTCAATCGGGTTCTGGGAGAAAGTGCTCTGGTAACCAATCGAACAAGACGTTTAGTCTCATTCTCATTTCTCTTCTGGCTCTCTCCAAAAATCACGACTACCGTTGTAGTAAATTTATTTATTTATTTTGTTTGGTGGTGAGGTTCAGGCCATAAGGCCTGCTCTTCTTCCTTACCATTGGACTTGGGGAAGGGAATTGGGAACGAGATGTTGGGTTGCCGGGGAACGTATTTGTCTGGAGTTGTTGAGGGAAACCACAGCTGAAAACCTCATGTGATTCGGCCGAGCAGGGTTTGAAACTACGCTCTACCACTCAGCGGGATTGTGAAAGCGAAGACTACCCCTAGACCACAGCTCTCTGTAAATTTATTCAGTTTTAAGGTTTTTGCTGTTTTTGAACTCTTTTCATCCCTTTGTGGGTCGTCTTCAAGCACTATAAAGTTGAATAAATGCACACGCGATCTTCTAGATATGCCAAACATTTGGCACCAACTTGGGAAAACCGGAACTACTGAAATGGATAATAGAGATCTAACTTCTTCCGAGGGATGTATAGTTTAAGGATTCCAGATTTCGTTCTCTGCACGGAAAAAATAAGATAAATAGCGCAGCCTAAAGTTAGCTGTGACAGCTCACGCGTCGGCCGTCTAGCGGACAGACAGCACCATTTGCTGCCACAGCTTACGCTGTAGTTGTCCTAAAATAGTTTTTGACTGATCGAGAATTTTTTCCATCACTGCAGATACTAACGCTGTTTTGTCTGGGAACAATAAATTGACATATAGCTTGGTGGTTTTGCGTGCAAATACTCAGCCCTGTCTTAGCTACATAAAATGTTGCTTGTTCCTCGCCGCCGATCTCGTTCGTAGTTGCCGCTAAATGACACTCTGTTGCACCGCCTTCAATGTATTCGGTTCGTTGACTCATGGCTGAGGCGGCGCAGCCTGAGCAATTGTTTTACGGAGTCAAACCGACCATGGCTTTCGTAACTATGAGAAGTTGTTCACTTGAACGAAATGATTCATTACAACGACTAAACGACGCCATCCCTATGTCGCATCGCCCGCAACTTGAAGCCGAGGCGACGAACTTTTACTATGTTTTCTCCACGCCGAACATCTATACCCTGATAACATTTTGAATTTTTGTAGGTTAATGTTGTCCAATACCTAATTATTATTTTAAATAATGTTATTTTAAACTGTATTAATCTAATAAGAATAAATTTCAAATATATTCAAAATAACCAAACGTTTGGATTCATAAAAACCATTTTTCTTGTCATTTTAAGACATATTTTAAAGGTTTTAGAGATGAATACTATTTTACGTATTCACTTTTCATGGGACCCCTACTATGGTGTCAAATATAAGACAACGCAACATAAGACGATAAAAATTTATGCTATGTTACCGGGTTGCAGCTGTCCAGTGGTAGCGTTCTCACCTTGAGACGAAAAGTACCGCGGATCGAGTACTGGCGCTGTCGGATGCCTGACTCTGACGTTGCAAAAATAACGTCCTGAAAAAGAATGTTTGCCGTGCGCCTGTGATTAAGTAGGGTAAGGCAATGGAGTTGTAATAAAAACGAAGCCAAGAAACTCGTAAGAGAAAAAAGCTTGCAAATGAGTTTCCGACGTTACATTTTAACGGGTTGGCGACGTCCTCTACCATAAGTTAGAATAACATGCCCCCTTCTCACCTTGTAGATTATCTACTTAAGCTGTGAGAGCTAATGCTGCAAGCTGTGGTAGAGAGGGACGAAAATTGACGTCATCGCAGACGGATGTTAGCTGCACTTGCATATGTGTTGTCTGTCCAGCTGGCAGCCAATACATTAGCTGCCCCAGCGTAGGTTTTTTCCGGAGGAGCCCCAGATGAAGCATGGAGAGGTGTTGATTCGCAGCATTTCGTGGAGTAACGAAGCCTCTTGTATGCAGGACATTGAGCCACTTTACATTTACTTTATATGCGCCCGATAATGTAAATTTATGAACTTCGCAATATTGATGACGACCCGCAACGCCGCACAGAAGACTCTCATTTTATAAATAAGACAACATTTCTTCACAATTAACAGTTGTCTATTAAGTCCGTCTCATAATTCTACTGCTACACCATTACACCGACAGCGGCTGTCTAGTGGTAGCATCTTAGCATCTATGATCCTGCTGAGCAGTAGAGTGTAGGTTCAAACCCTGCTCGGTCGAACTAGGTGAGGTTTCCACCTGGGATTTCCCTCACCGACTCCAGACAAATGGTGATTCGGTATCATAAACTCCCCGACAACCCAACATCTCTCCTTCCCAAGTCCAACGGTTAGGTGGAAGAGCAGGTCTCGTGGCCTGACCCTCCCTTTGCCAAAAGACAAAGGGAATAATAAATAAATAGAAGCTCGTAGATCCTCCCACCCCGTTACTTATTTTTTGGTCTGCGTGTCCATTCTGCAGAGTATTGACGCGTAAAATGTCCCCCTTCTTTACGAATTTACCTTCCATCCTTGACAACTACTACACGGACAGCGCGTATTTTTCTTCCAATAGTTCTCAACGGAACATTAACTAGAGTTAATCCTAGGCAAATCCTTCAGTGTACTACTGGTATGTAGTTTCTTCTCTCTTTCCTTGCATTTCACATTTAATTAGAAGAAGTGCTCTAGAGGAGAAGCTTTCCTATCTACATTTAATGAAGGTAAAAATATTTTGAAGAGATAGGAATTTTGCTTCCTCAAAACGCGAGGTACTTAGAGTGAAAATTCATTCCGTGAACGCGAGGAGGAGAGAATCGAGATGAAGTCAGAGAACGGGAAATGATGCGCATTGAAACTTCTTCAGATGAACAGAATCCTGGGGAAACAAATATATGACGACGCCAGAATCTTGAAACGGAGAAAAAAACGAGGATGCTAGATAGAAACAGGATTTTATACCACTCCCGAATCATGAGAGGATCATAATGCCTATTGAGAACTACTCCATTAAATACTAAAAGGCTCTCGAGACTGACGTAGAGGTCTGTTGAAAAATCAGATAGTCCGAGGAAAAGATGTGACAAAGGTGCACGTAAATTGTTTTTATGCAGAAGTTGCTTGTTATCCTTATTTTAATTACTCTGCTCTTTGTTGTGTGTCTATAAATAAAACAATCAATTTTAATTGTCGAGTTGAAAGTCCCGTGTTCCAAATCTGGTTCTGCAAAGCCATTGTACTCCTGATTCAGCAATCCTTGTCCTTCGATGGAGGAAAATTCGCGAGCATGCGTGTTATCAACAAGCAAAGAAGCTCTCCAAAGGATATTTGATTGGAATCGTTCCAACCGTCGGGCAGACAGATCAATAGAATCTTGCAATCGACTCTTCTCATGGAAAAAATACTCTTTCACGTGTAGGAGAAAGTAGAAGGAATCGCATTGGACGCATCGCAATGCGATCCACAGCACGAAGTGCTCGACAATGAAGCAGCAAACAAGAGTTAAGACGTCAGCAAGAAAAGTAACGCATAGACAACACCAATACAATAATTTGGAGAACCAGCTATACCATCGCAACAGATAATAATGGGAGGTCATAATTATAACAATCATGCCGTAATTATGGGACGGGGCCATCTGGCCCGCTCCACCACCTATTTTCACGTACATAACTTATAAAACAATGAAATTAAGTTTCTACAATGAAATTTGTGCAAATAAAAAATATTGTTATACCACAACAAACTAACACAGTTATTATCGATCCTAGTATATTTTGATACCCGTGGAATAAAAGTTTCTTCTTGTAAAAAGTGAATTAATCATTTTAGGTACATGACAATCTAGATGAGAATATGTAAATAATTAAAATAAAATGATAATCTGAAAAAAAATTATACGAAGAGTTGATGTCACAAAAATGTGACTAATCCTACACAAAAAAATATTGATTTCATTTTATAGATTTCTGATTTGAATTTATTTTTAGTTCACACTTTATATTCAAAGAAATGTTATATTTTAGTTATTGAAAGAAATGTTTAATGCTTTTTGAAAATTTCAAACGAATGATTATCTTTACAATGAAGGAAGATTATTCCCTGATCTTACCGTGACCACATCAAAGATTTTATTTAGAAAATTTGAAGGTACAATATTTTTGTATTCTGCATAACATTTTTGGCTGAAATCTGAAAGAAAGTAGAATTGTAACATTATCCGTTAAGTACGAAGGGGAACGAATTTGATAATTTTGTGTACACATGAGTGTGACAAACATGCGCCTGTGCTCTACTCTGAAAATTTTATTAGATTCATAATATCCCGAAATGTGATATTTTTTTACATCATTAACTAAACAGGCGTTTTATACTCTCTGCATTGTTTCAGCTTTATTTCGATTACTATAGATCACATCACCGTGGAACAATACAGCTTTCATAAAAGTTTCCTTTTTTCCTAGAGACTTTCCAACACATCTAAGTGAATGTATAAACTGTTTGGCATACCTTACCAACATGATATTACCGGTTTGAGTCCCCGAGATTTTTCTCTCACGAGGTACTATAATTCAATCAATAACTACACTGCGAAAAGCCATATTCTTTCAAACTTTGTGAGTTCGCGAGGCAACAATTTTCAGTTGTGATTTGGAGGATTGAACACGAGACACGTTTGTGTAGAGAAGCCGAATTTCAGGAATATTCCATCTGTAAAGGAAGCTTATGAATTGAGGGAGGTCAGTTTCCTAATTTAAGAAGAAGAGGGGACCTCATACTGATCCCTGGGTGACGTCTCTGGTCATAGGATATATTGAAGAGTTATTTATCCGTTTGATGCCTGCTTTCATTATGTTTCGGGATGTGGGGAATCCCAGGTTCCTGCACTTCGCTAACAGTACATCACGTGAGAAGGGAAACGATATCTTCACTTATCTTCAGAAGAGTTGTTCGAGTGCTCCTATCACTTCAAAAGTGTCTAGAAGACTTTCTAGTTAGAAAATTCCAAATTCGCTTACTAGCTTCCCTAATACCTTTGATAATGTACTAATAGGACGACCTCCGCTTTTGGGATCCTCCCGAGACACGTGAGTGCAAAATCCAAAACTATTTAAAAAATTTATAGTAATGTTATCAGATCCACTTGAATTAGATATAAGTGATGGCACAATATTAGCTACGTCACCGTGACTCACAGCTTCAAAATGAAATGTATGTTCAGGAATTGGCCATTGGGTAGAAAGGATCTGTAGCTCTTCTAATTTAATGGGTTTTGCAACAATTCTGAAAGATTTATTTTTGTCCAAATTTAGGAGGTATATCGACAAAATTTCCTAATCAATTAAAACTCATACTTTCATCAACAGTTTACCTCAAGCAATGGATGTCAATATCAACTTTTAAATAAATATTCTCATTCTGTATATAATAATTGAAAAGTGTATTGAAATATTTTTCAATTAACAAAATAATTGCCATCCACTCAATTACGCCCCCAACGACGTTCGTTAATTGAGGAAGAGATACGAATATTTTAAGACTTAATACATTTCTGACAATGAATCATCGTTAGTTGATATTAAATTAAAGAACAATTAAATCGTGAAATTCAAATTTCTTACGTAGTTGAAGAGTCGAAAGAAGTTCTTACGAAGTGTCTCGGTGAGGCGGGACTGTGTCTGCGGTCGCCGGAGCTTCGACACGACATGGCGCGTATTGATCGATCGCGGGAAGACGCAGCACGCGGCGCCGGGGACAGTGGCGTGCTCGCTCTCACGGCGCAGCCGAATTTCATTTGGAGCCCGAGGCCCGGTCCTCGTCCGCCCCCGCAGCACGTGCGCAGCCCATCACTCCCCGTCTCTCCCTTCGGAGCTGCGCTGTTTGCCCAAGACCCTGCGGACCGACAGAGCGGCCTGGTGCTGGCTTACGAGCCTTAGGGACTTGGCTGTGTTGACTCAGGCCTCCAATATTGCAGCGCTCGCTCGCTCGCTGGGAGGCCGAGGAGGGGTGGGGGGTGCGATGCGAGCGCACGTGGTGCAGCGGCGTTCGCGCGACTCGCGGAAATTCCCGCCCGTCCCCGCCCCCGCCCCCGCCGCAGCGTGTGCGCATATTGCCCCGCGACAAAGGCGCTACCGGGGCAGATTAGGCGGAGCGGTTATCGCTCGCGCGGATGGTCGCCGATTGCTGAAATTAATACGCGCCTTGGTGGCTGGAGGAGGGGCGAGCGCTCGGGGATTGGATGCAGCGAAGCGGGAGGCGCGACGAGAAGACTCCACAGTTGAAGGACGAGCCGCAGGTTCCGTTTGAAGGAACTCGCAAGGAAGAAAGGACGAAGTGCATGCAATTGGTTTTACCTCACAACATCGAAGAGGGGAAAAAATCGTTATTTCTTCGACATTATATTCTTAGTATTATATAAATCATGTAAAGATCCGAACTTTAATATTACATTGTTATTTATTGCGACGATATGTGCAAAATTAATCCAAAAATATTCTGTTTTGTCAACAGCAAAGTTTGGAACGTCATAACAAGAGTTTTAAAATCGTCCGACGGAAGATTCTGCAAAAAGGAATGATACTTAACACTTCATTTTGAGAATATTTTGATATAAATTCAATGCTCCGAATTAAGTAATGAATTATTAGTAAATACTGTATCTTCTCCAGACACGGGTACACAATAATCTGGCTTATGCGTGACATATTTATTATAAATATAAAAAAGCTATTCTACACGTTCTTTCTAACTATTAAAATATATTCTATTTTCCAATTTTAAAACTTCTATGTACGGAAATACTAGTGACTCATGTTGAATTGTTTGTCAATAAGTTTAAGGTAAATTTGATGGGAAATATCTCTTCGGTCGTTTGCAAAGTATTGTATGTTTTAGGATAATATTAATACTAACAGAGCATTTTTGCGACTGTACAAACCGCAAAAGAGAAGAACGAGATAATGAAAATAAGTTCAATGTTATCTAGATAGGAAGAAAGAAGTTCTTGTAGATTTTATGNGACAGCGGTGATAATTTCCCACTTCTTGAACAATATATTCACGCAGCATTTAAATCAGAAACATGTCAGTCAGTCCACGGATCTTGCTTATTCTTTGCCGTGTAAAGTTCAGAGGTCGTGGGAGCTTGTAGCATTGTTGCGGGCTGCCATTACGCGCAAATCGAAGTTGATTTAGAAGAAACGAGAATAAAAGTCCTAAGAAGATCGATTCTCCTCCTCGAGAACACTCCTCGGGATGAATTTCACAAAAACCCAAAACAATTTTGTTTGTGGAAAAGTAATAATGGAAAATTTGCTCGATTGATGAAAGAAGCGTTGATTCTAATTTGAAAGAACAACTAGTTTTTCTTTGTTGTGATTAAAAGAAGGATAAACATTCCACTTGCCTTACGATAATGTTATTAGTTAAAGAATTTCTGTATTTTAACCTTCGAAAGAAAGATCAAAATGCAATTATTCCTGATATTGGATTATTTCAAATTTCCTTCCTGGCCCGGGTTTTGCTCCGATTTTCCTTCGGGTAGAGGCGGATTTCTTATACAGGTTCTCTAGGCTCTGTCTAGGGGCTTGTATTAATAATCTATAGTCCGATAACTTGTACATGTAAATATTTTGCGTTAAATTACAAACATATTGACATTATATATGTATTATAACTCGCAGCTTTTTTTATCTTAACTAGGAACTTTTGCTGAAATTTTTGAATCCGCCTCTGCCTTAGGGCCCTTGATCGGAATTGATGGGATGGTACCTCGCTTGCTTCCGGAGAGTAAATTAGTTTATTGTCCTCCACGTGGTCATACGCAGTTTGTACTGCTCTTTTGACAATAAATTTATTATTATTATTATTATTATTATTATCATTTCCATTTTGAAGTTTATGATAAAGTTTTGCGGACATTGTTTCATCGAAGACATTTCTGTTCGTCAGACAAAACCTGGATGAAACACGTGAGTTAGTTTCACACGTTTTAAACGAATTCAAAGTCGATTGCCTTCATGATTTCTGATTTTAAATAGGCACCATTATTTCCAATTACAGTCTGCAAATTTCTGGAATTTCTCACTCTCGGATCACGTACTATATTCGGAACCTACATCAACCCTTGTTCAGAAAACAAGTTCTTACGATTTATATACCAGAATTTCCAGTAGTGACTGTTTCATTATCGGTATTTACGCGAGTTGGAGACCTTTCATTTCAAAAGCAACCATACACAAGCTAAATTTCATTCACTTGGAATGGCATCAGCCATTATTGCATTGATTCTGAATCAGTGAATCTCTAAACAGCAAATACTTCTGCTTCTTTTCTGCATTAAATCATGAGTTATGCAACCAATAAAGTTACGCATCAATGGTATACTTTCCACAAAACAATTTGAGACTATCATAATATTGGTATAGCTATTTTAATATGTTCCTCAAATAATATATTATGCTTTTATGAACAAACGCTCACATAAAAAATGCGGATTCCATGAAATTGAATTGGAAACCATACGCTCCTTTATTACAACTCGTGAAAACAGTTTGTAAACATCAGAAATACGGTAATTTGGAGTACGATATCTTTTTGTGCTTGTGAACGGTCGTTATCGTTTATCCTCGGATTTTTTGAACAAATATATTTTACTACCAAGCTGTGTTAATTATTGTTTAAACTCTTTGCCATTTTTTGTGTTAAAATGCCCGCCTCGGTCTCTGCCACACGCGGAGCCTATGAAGATCTCACGACGAAGAAAACAACATAATGGCAGAGGGTACGAAGAAATAAAATCAAATGTAATTTAATTACAATTGAAACCAAGTCATCAGAAAGGTATTGCTTTCCTTTAGTTGAAAGATATTGCTCTTCTAGTGTTCTTATATTTCGATATCTTTACGTGGATTTCATGAACCAATTTGGGCCACACAGTTTATGTGCCAAGAAGTTGGTATATTGCTTTGCCTATTGATGCAGCGCACTGGGAAGCACGTTTTCTTATTTCTAACGGAAGCATCAGAAAGTGATATTGTCACACTAGAGCGAATTCGAAGCTATTTTCTTTTCATTTGTGCAAATACGTCAACGCGAATGGCTCACTGTTTTTCTCTTTTATATGTATTTCAGCTAGATGTATCAGAAATCGAATAACTTCGAAGCTGTTGGAATTTTCGTACCTTTTTCCAGATGTATTTTTTGACTCTTTACTCGTGTTAAAGAATATATTGTACTATACGGCTTCGTTTAATAATTCTTTATTTAAAAAAATGAGAAAACAAGAGGGAATAAATTGTTTTGCACATTAATCTTGAAACAAAGTGCTGGAATATATTCACGAAGGATCAGTGTTAACTACGCGGTTTTGTTACAAACCCATGATTTTGGAAATTTTTGTTACTCAGGATTTTGAAACAGTAGCATTTCAGAAAGTTTATGTATTGACAAAATGAAAAGGAAAACACATACTTTACAATTTACAAATACATCTAAAATCAAAGTTAATGGGACATTCTTTCCCGCAACTTTGTCAAAATGCTGCGTCAACTCACGACCGGTAGCTGTGCCGACTCCAGTGATGCTGATTGTTCTCACAAAATGCAGACCGTTCTAATTATTTCTTGGAGGGAGACATTGAAATCCGATCAAAGTATTTGAAATGTAATAAGAAGCTCAATGTTTCCCAAAGAACACCTATAATATATGTCTTCGTTATAATTTCATCGTTGCTCTCTTTCTTACTGAATTCAGCAATTACTTTTGCTGACCTATGAACCGGACGATTTATAATGATCTTCAAATGAACTCTAGAGGGAATAACATTTGTGAAGCAGATCGTACATATTTTTCTCGCGTGTGTAACTTAATATAAATATTTTGAAAACAATTTAATTGACTGGGTGGAGGAATATTGGTTCCGCAGATGTAATTGCAATGCCACCTGAATTCCAATGTTTGCCCACACGCTCCGTTTCGCTTCCGAGTAAAATGAAAAGTCGTGCATGTACTCCAAACGCTGTTATCAATGACTCGAATGTTATCAGCTCCTGCACAACCACAGATAGACATGACACTATCTCAATTTTAAGAGATTGAAAAAACAGATATGGACGTATGAACAATTTAATTTCTGTTCAATGTGGATCAGTGTTCGTTCGAAGAACGAAAAATGAACTTTTCTGGGCGCGAGGTAGAGAAGGTTCCTCCACTTAAACATACGCAGTTTGTAACTGCTCTTTTGACAATAAAGTTTATTTATTTACTTATTTACAAAACATTCCATTTAAGATTGAGATTTGATATGTGATTCCACCTCATGTCATACAGAGCTGTAATATGGAGCCTTGAAGAAATGATGAAATTCTTCAGTAATTTAGGGTAGAGTACTAGGATAGGGTACGCATATACTTCTTCTGTGTTCCTACACGTGGAAATGACATCACATATCTAGTAGTGAACATCCGTGCGACCAAAGTTTAGAGTCAACGGCGTATACAGACTGGGGCAAGATGGGGCAGTTGCCCCACCTTAAGGGTTAGGACAGATACTCAGTTACCCATATGGAAGATTTAGTAAAAGAAGTAGTTGAAAATTTTTAAACCGATCCTCACATACTGTTGTTTAAGAATTGATTATTTTAAATAAATTGTGTTTTTAATGCTTGTGTTTATTATTGTGTGGCATTCAATTCTCATTGATATGGGTTGAATTCAGATATCTTCCCCACCTTACATTTTGAGCTGGATACGCCCTCGCTTAGAGTAACACTGCGACGTTGCCCTTTATCTACAAAGTAAAGTGTACTACAAAACCAAGAGAATGCCTTTTAATTCAATAATTATCAATCCACGACACGTGTATGAGACACGCGGCACCATTGCAAATCTTCGTTTCGAGAATATGTTCACTGGAACCTGAGGAGGGTTTGTATTTTATCTTAAATGATATGCGAGGACGTATCGCAAGCAGCAGAAGATAGAAAAACAGTCTCGACCTCTATCCTTTGCGTTAACTGCTATCACAAAAACATCGGCTGTTCATTTCAGTAACATTTGCCATCCGAGCAAAACACAATGCTCGATAATTCAGACAATGTAGAATCTCTGTGATCTGTCACGCGCAGGACCGACACACTGAGGGATTTTTCAGGACTATGGAGGTTTATTAATGAATAAATGATTGTTATATAAATATTTATTCGAAATCAAACTGTCCCACCACGGACCCCAAGATGCACCTAAGGGGTTCACTGAGGATCCAGCTCCGCAATCGGCTTCGGCACTAGAAAGAGGAGATGTGGTCAGCAGCTCGCTCCGGCCCGATCGAACCCAGGATAGACTTGGTACTCATATTACAGCAGGCTGAGTAGGCCTGGGAGTCAGTCTGGATATTAAGGTGTGATGAAAAATCCCCACCTCGCCGAATATCGAAACCCGGTCTTCCAGACAACTCAGCACTTTCAACACGAAGGCACGCTGACTCCGTATATTTATTATTAATATTTAAAACAACAGTACAGTTTTTGATGGAGGCCAATGACCAATGGAGGCAGTGGCAAACCTCTAGTGAACGGTCGTCGCTGAAGGAGACAGATGATGGAATCCCTGACTGTATGCGCTTAAGCCCGCTTTACACGTTCTATGTTACGTACTGTTTCGTGGAATACACACAGGATGCAGAATTCATGAAAAATTACAAGAATGCTCTATCTTTTTAGTACGACTGGTACAAATTGTATAGCGCCTTCCCAGCGGCATGTGTTCTCTCGAGTTGCTTAAAATAGTTGTGCTATTTTATGTTGCGGTGTTTTCTTGTTTGCAGAAGCTCGTAAATCAATCATAGAGAACAAAATATTATATTAAATGAACCATTCGTTTATCGATGTAGCTTGTTCACATATCCATTGAAATGGAAGCACGGTTGCAGTTGGTTGCGCTCCCCGTGGCGTTGAGAGACAACTCATCCATTTCTGTACTCACAGATGACGTCATCCACTTCTTGTACAGCGACTGCACGCGAATTGTCTGTGAAACGGACGGTGTAAAGCGGGTTTTCCTCTGCATATCCAGGTTGTACGGGAAGAAGTGCCTGGGCTGCGGGGAGCGGGTGGGGCCCGACGAGCTGGTGATGCGCGCTCTGGACGCGGTGTTCCACTTGCGCTGCTTCGTGTGCGTGGTGTGCGGCGTGCGGCTGCAGAAGGGCGACCAGTTCGTCATCAAGCAGGGACAGCTCTTCTGCCGTCCGGACTACGAGAAGGAGGTGGAGATGCTACAAGGCTACGCGCAAGGTACCAGTAGATTGAACATTTATACTGTTGAACGAGGACAATTATTTAAGGAAGTGAATACATAGAATAAATGGAGATTGTCGTTTGAAGTGAATCGCATTACTTTCTGTCGCGTGACACGGCTAAAAGAGATTTTGTCGCAGTTGTTTTCGAATTACTCACTGAAATGCGGCGTAAACTCTGAAAATCTTCACGCCATTGGGATCACCTTTTCATTTGATACTTGTGTCGTAAAACGTGAGCTCCCTGGAAAGTTTCTCCATGTAAGCCCAAACTATTTTAAAGTGAAATAATTCCAAGTTCTGCGGTGTGTGTGTAAAAATTCACCGGTACTGGATGGAGAATAGTTGAAAGAATCATTTGAAACGTTTGGAAGGTTAGACTAGTCACTCTGATGGACATCATATCTTGTTTGAGGGATTTCATTGATTCAGGAGAACCAGCATATTCATATTGGCAAAATGATTTATTTTCGTCAATGCATTCGCTTACTTCAAAAGCAAAAATGGAAACAGGAACGCGAGGCAGTTTAGATTTCATTTCTTAAAAAAAATATACTTTGACGATATTAGTCACATTACCTGAAATAATAAAAAAAATTTAAGCCGAGACAAAAGACCTCAAGTAGTAATAATGAATTGTCCATATCATTATTCTATCATTCTGAGCTGCACATGGTTTCTTTATCGATTGTGACGAACTACACAATAGTGTAAGATCTCAAAAGGAAAATGCACTTCTTACTTGACATGATATTTCGTTTCATGCTGCTCTGTTACGTAATAATCGTCCAGTGGTTTAAATGTGAATAGACAAATAACACTGATGTATTGATCGTCTATCACGACGAATGAAGTTTTATTTACTTAATGAATAGAATGGCCGGGTGCTTGGAATATTTCATCTGAAATTAATATGCGTTTTTAACTAGATTTTGATGAGATATCCTTAAATGTTGTTAGTATTCGCATGGGATGTTAGTCGTGGGACGTAAACAACAAATGATGGCGAAGAGGTGTTTCAACAAATTGAATGGTTCTTATCGTGGCCAATTAAGAATTGTGCCAATTAAGAATTGTGCTGAGGGATCTTAGTGGATTATTTTCATTGTTTGAACGAATCCATTGAGTCGTCTATAATTTAATCTTTGATTGTGTTAAGCGAAACCGTGAAAAGTTCTCGGATTCCAAAGTTTGGATCGAGACGTTTTTGACGATGATTCGTGATTGATCGACCAAGTAGGTTTGTAGTATTTGTAAAGAGAAAATGTAGGAGGAAGGAAGTGAGTGATTGGGCTGTTGGTAGTTAGCTGAGTTTACCAACTTGGCCTACGTGGACGAGTTAGTAGGAGTAGTTAGTAATAGTAAGGGTTATTGATAGTAGGAGGAGGTTGATAGAGGAAGGTGGGTTAGCTTTTCAGTAGTCACAGTTATATGAGAACTGGGACATTAATATGAAAAGCTACGGGAATTGAACCCGGTGAGCGAACGTGCGAGTCCCAGGGGCGGTCAAGTAGGTTCCCCTTGAAGGGAAGCAGACTTTGCAGTGAGTGCTGTTTGTCCCGCGCTGCAGCAGGAGAGTTCCCTTGCGATGAGCTGGTCCCGGCTGCGCGGGCGCCCGACGGGCGTCGAGGGCCGAAGCGACCGCGCACCATCCTCACGACTCAGCAGCGGCGCGCCTTCAAGGCGTCCTTCGAGATCAGCCCGAAGCCGTGTCGCAAGGTGCGGGAGGCTCTCGCTAAGGAGACGGGTCTCAGCGTGCGCATCGTACAGGTGAGTTCTTCACTTCGTCCTTTCCTTTTCCAATATTTCCCCTCTTTCCTCAGACCAGATTTTACATCTTCTTGGAATGTGTTTTGTCATTATTCAATCACTTTACAGAACTCCCTGTTTCCTCCACACTCGTTATCGCGAACTTGTTACGTTTTTTGCTCTGTACTTCGTTTATTCTCGGTACTCCTTTCATACTTTCCCTTTTTCACATCTCTAATTCCTCCAATTTGTGTTACATATTCTAAAAACATTTAATATTTCTTCTGTGTTAATTAAATCACAGTCATTATTTGAATTGAATACTCCGTTTTGCTTAAACACGCAAATATTCTTTACTTTCTTGACAACAAAAGTTACAATGCTTCGTAATTTAAATCTCTTCAGATGAAAGTTGAAATCCCCATGAGAGAAATTCATTTGATGTTAAGAACCATTTTTTAATTCTTCTTGCAAAAGTTAGATGGGGTATAAAATGATGTATTAATTCCTTCTTTCAGTTAACAATATGAATCGTGTAGTTACGTGTACTATTGGTTGTATATACCAAATATTCAACTATAAAAATTAAGCAAAAGTTGCATGAAGTTCAGTATTTATAAAGAAAGATTAGGGTGAACGAAATGTTGATTCAATAAAAAGCGAAGGATAAACATGAGATTCAACAATGAAATAGAAACAATCGAAATACATGTTTACAGGGAAGAATAAATAGAAGGTCGGAAAAATCGGAAAAATTTAAAATTTGTATATAGGATGGGTAGAGAATAGGGAAGGAAACTAGGGCGAGAGAAAAAAGTGTTAATCAAAATTAATAATACACAAGTATGTAAGGAAAGAGAACCAGGGATAGAAACAATGTTGGAAAGAAACTTATGTAAAAATTGATATTATAAAATTTAGTATTACAAAAAACAGATTTAGGGGAATTTGAAGGATAACAGATATTTGGACTTAGTCCAGTCAAAATAAAGCCATTATTATTATTAAAACATAAAAAAGAAGAAAATAATTTAATGAAATTACGAAAGGAGTCATATTGTTAATAGAATAAGAGCAAAAGAGTACGCAGAGCAACTGCTAAATAAGGGACACAAATTACACGATGAGAATAACGAGACAGCGAGAAAAGCTCGAACTGAAAGTACAGGAATTGGGGGCTTTCAGTTTCTACAAACATAAATATTTGACTCGTCAATTTTCCTTGTAAATGTGAGGAAAATACATTTTACAGAATATCGCACATTTTACCCGTGGCTGATGTTCCCATCCTGTTGTCTTCTATTCTCCTCGGCATGCGCGGGAGAACAAAGTATGTTTCACCTCCTTTCAATTGCATTCTCTACTAACCCCCGATCCTTTCACTGTTGTTGGATTTGCACTCTTATGCTTCGGTGCATCCAATTGTTCGTCTAATCATAAGATTAGTCCTCCCTCTGTCGTGTGACATGATGTGTTTACTACACTGGGCGAGTCAACAAAACAACTCCTCAAATACCTCCCAAAACATATCGAAGTGGACTGTTTTCTGAGATATGTCTTCGTATAACGATAGTAATTCGTAGAATTCAAACGATTTGTGGAGTTTTCAGCTGGAAAGGTATTACCATTTGTATTAATTTTTTTAATTGAACTACGTATATTTTCTATTTTAAAAACCGAGAAAGTACCAATACAAAGATATGACACTTCTTGAATTTGAACAAATAGCAACATCACACAAAGAAAAAGCGTCTCGAATATTTTAACATATCATTTGGAGTAATTTTTGGAAATTCAATATATACATTTTCAGATGTAATGCACATCAAATAACAGACGTATTTCTAAACCCTCATGTAATCGTGTGACGTTCAGTAGATTTTCTGAGAGTTTTCCGGAAAAGTCGTGGAGAACATACTCAAATGTATCCTAATTCATAGTGAGTACTATCCCGTATAGGGCGTCTGACACTCAGGTGACACCTGAGATCCCTTAGCTGTCGGTCGGAGTCCAGTGGCACCGATCCAACTTGATATCCCCTGTCTCATTTCTAAGTCAGGGTATAAGGGGATTATCCTGGAAGCTAAGTGTATTACCACCCCACTGCCTCTGTCCTCTGCAGGTGCAAGGTCCGAGGGGAAAGGCAGCTGCTCTGTTTGCTTTTGCACGAAATCACTTCTCTGCGGAGAGATCACGAAACAGATGCGGACACCCAAACGCAAGACGTGGAATCAGCATTTCTGTTCACAGATTATGGTTTTACAACACAAATTATATAAATATTACCTTAAAATAAAATATTTCAAGTAAATAATTAACAATTTGGTATTGTTAATAAAACAATTATTTATTAAAATTATTAATATGGGATTATTAATTTTATTAATCTGGTATTATAACAATAACAATTATTAATCAGGTAACACTTTTGCAAAGTATGCCCATGTTCAGGTCCAATGAGGGGGGGACTATAAAACAACATTCCGCAGTAAACAATGAAAAACTACTAAAATTGTAAATTAAACATGTTACGTCGAATGAAAATGGGAGACGGGACCGGGGATCGAACCCGGGACCTTGAGCTTTGCGCGCTCATGCGCCTACCGACTGCGCCATCCCGTTCGCTACCCGTGCCCGTCTACCATTCTCATTCAACTTGTGAAACCCAAAGACCTCTGAGGTGGCCTCAGAGGTCTTTGGGTTTCACAAGTTGAATGAGAATGGTAGACGGGAACGGGTAGCGAACGGGATGGCGCAGTCGGTAGGCGCATGAGCGCGCAAAGCTCAAGGTCCCGGTTTCGATCCCCGGTCCCGTCTCCCATTTTCATTCGACGTAACATGTTTAATCTGTTACCTAGCGGTGAGGTTCACCGCAATCTAAGAGATTTCTATAAAATTGTAAAGTAAAAAGTATTTGTTGTCCGATATAAAGATATTATCCATGGAGATATCTTCTTGTTCCACGTTAGTTTCGGTTTTGGGAAAGTTGACTTCTGTTTTTCTCTCCGAAATGGAGTGTTTTAGCCAGATGAGAAGTTATTGACCCTAATAGATTTTTTAAGGTCAGGTCAAAATTCATTTGCTTTATGTACTTGCCAACGTTACGAAAAATGTATTTTTCCCTCAAGGCTGAAGATACATGGGAATATATGGTTCAAATTACTAATATATGCAGTAAAATGAATATTGCTCTAGCGATTCAGAAAGTTATATCAAATAAAATAATAAATATATATAAAAAAGCACACTAAACCTTACATCCCTTACATTATTCTAATGTTTACATCCTAAACCAGACCTCACACTATCGCATCCCTTGGATAACAAAGATGGAGGAAAGCATTTCCATTGCACTCGTATTATATGGAAAGAAATAAGATCGAGTTCGTTTTGGTGATTTAACATTTTTTAAATGGCAGATTTTTTTGCTACTTTTTTCGTTAATCCGTGAAGTGAAACATTATTCAAATAAGGATGAGATCGCGATCATTTGTATTTCAAGTTGCACGACTCTATTGTGAGAGAGGGTACTAGTGTTAAATATGTTTTCAGAATCCATGAAATTGCGTTCGTAAGTCAAAAGTCGTAAAGCTAATATCTATTTGTACTCTATATAACTACAAAGAGAGACATATAACTTTATAATATAAATATTACGTTTTATGATATAATACGTACTTCGCACGTGCGAATATTTCACAACGAAGTCTAATGTGAACCAATCAGTGACTCATTGCTTCGTGAAAATAGTAAACTGCATACGTAATCCAGTTTACTATTTTTTTAAGTTAATATATAGAATTAACGTGAACCTCGTGTAAGACCCACGAGTAGTGTCCCCTGGGAGGTATATCCGTTTCTACTGACGTCATCGTGAGTAGAAAACCCTGGGATACTGTTCACGAAGGAACCACTATGTCAATTCAATTTATATTTTAAAACTAATCGTAAAATAGATAGTACAATGTAATTTAATGAGCGCTTCTAATGTGAGGCATCACGAAAAATAACTTTATGACATTGATACAAACCATTATTTTCAGGCTCTTTCCAACATGTGAATAACATCCACTTAAAAAACAAAACTCAGACCTCTTATAAATCGTATCTACAGCCCTCGCAAAACACACAAATATAGAGACAGTTAACTGTATGTTTACAACAGAACTCCCGCTGCAATAAACTGGAAACAATTGTCCCATCAACTTGTAAACGGAGCGGAGTATAGTGCTTGCACGCTGTTTTTTCAAGCCATGCCCAATAGCGATTCGAGCCTTGTAAATCACTGGGTGGTTAAAAACACAAAACACTGCGTTAATGCTTTTGCAAGCACAGTTCGAAAAATCAATGTTTTAGTTGGCCCTCGAACGCCAGTGCGTTTCCGCCCCCGCTGACGTCACTGTTGACTGTCGGAACAGAGTATTTGCGGTACCTCCATCGCCCCTTCTGCAATTGGCGACGCGAATGCACATGGCAAGTACCAATGCTTGCTTCACGCAAAATATTACAAAATCTCTGAAAGTAAGTTGCTCTTAATTCAAGAATTAAATTATGTAAATGAATACATTTTAATGTGTTTAAAATTGCTAATCATTATTGAATCACAAGCGCAGTTCTTTGATCTCCATTTGAAAGAAAACTCGAGCAATATTCATTCTTTTCTATAATTTTTACTTCTGTGAAGTTTTTACGAAAGAGATCTTGCGTACTCTCTCTCTCTCTCTTCCTTCAAAATCAGAACAGGGCAATAGAATGTTAATGGCTTTGTAACTATTACGATAAATGGTACTGGGTTGTTAGTGCACTGCACCATCATTTCACACCATAATATTTACTTTTAGTTATTTCTTGAGATTTTCGAAATTCGATTGAAGAGTTCTAAAATCTAGTTTGATTGAATACGCTATTGGAATCTTGATGTACGATTTGTTTAGCATATTCTATTTTCGAGTCACAATTTATTAACGAAATTTATTACGGGAGTGGTAATCAAATGAGACAAAATGCAGACGCTCAGAATAGTGCTTATTTAATTGATTTTGCGATTGATATTTGAAGAATATATGAATACACATGAATAATTGATTGAAGTTGACTTAGGTGCAAAACTGAGCAATTAATCTGGTATAACTACTTGCAAAACCAACAAATAAAGTACTTTCGATTTCATACACATGTTAGTGCTGAAAATAAATTATAAAGACGTATCATTTCTATTTAGTCCAATTTCATGGAGTACTTCTTCATGGCATGAGAAAAGACAAAACATTACAAAAAACTATAACAAAAATTCTGTTTTTATCCATTCATATCATATGACATTCGGTATTACCTGCACACCATTAATTAAAATTTTACGAAATTCCGGAACGTATGGAATATAATTGAATTTTAAAATAAAAACTCCAATAACACAGGTAATTTGTCGGACTTTCCGTCAATTTTCGGTCAAATAAAAACGACTGTCAAATTGGAAATATTAACCTAGCAAACTAGACATAGAAAATGCATCTTTTATATATACTAAGATCAAGAGAAAAGTACAAGAATGAGTGAAAAATATTGAACCTAATTTGAAAAGAAAATTTTCGGACAGGGTCTATTGTACACACCTCCATTAAATCACGGAACTGGGAACGTACAGTTTCCTCGCTTCCTTGAATTCCCCAGAATAGAAGAGCAGTCAATTGGGGCTTTGCACTCCTGGAGCAAATGAGACGCCGTTCGTAGAAGCGTCATGAATACATTCGCGTCGCGGAAGACCGGAAGCCGGGCTCGCGGCATGACGGACAATATCCGCGGTGCACGTTTCGCTCCCCCCCCTCGCAGCCACAGCATCGCTAATGAAACGAATGAAGTGGGAGGTGGAGACGCCGCGTCCGGAGCGCCGCGTTCGCGTCCGCACACAACACATGGCCGAGTGCACTACAAAAGGCCTGCAACATAACACACTGCCAATTCATCAGGGATTTTAGTTAAAGTGTATCCGGCGAGCAGACCACATGTTGGATGTTTACCTAATTTGATTGCGCAGTCGGATTCAAACATGTTTCGCAACAGTTTGTTCAGCAGCGCGGGTGGCGACGGTGGCGTCTCGCAAACAAGCGCGCATCGATCGCCAGCGTCGCCACCCACACCACCGTCCCTGACACCCAAGCAATGATGCGGACGCGTTTATTGACTGCGCGCCCCAAGGAGGAGGGGTCTAGCTGCGACACGACAGAGGCGGTCCAGACGACACGCGCGGTGGGCGAGAGTGAAAGGAAGGATCATCCAAGTTGAGAAAAAGGATTCACTGTGACGGTTGGTGAGAAAGATCCACGTAAAAATCCTCGTAGTCCAAAAAATCAAGGTAAATGTCAGATTGAAAGAATCAGAAAAAGGTTTCCAGAANAAAATCAAGGTAAATGTCAGATTGAAAGAATCAGAAAAAGGTTTCCAGAACATCGAGGGAAACACATATAACAATAATAATAATAATACACTCCTGGAAAATGAAAAAAAAAAAGAACACCATGAAGAAAATTACTGAGAAACACCAAAGTTGCACAGAACCCTACGAGATGGCAGTTAATGCGATGAACAAAACCGCAGCGCTGCGTACAACCCAGGAATCGCATTATCAGCCGTGGAATGTTGCAAGCTTCGCAGCAGTTGCTGACCTTCCGTGTCAAAAAGCCAGTTTGCCTTGCAAACGGACCTCCGTCTGTCTGCAACGTTATTAGCATGACGCGACAGCGTAAACATGCACCGTTTGTGCAATTGATGGAGTGAGCGAGGGTGGATAGTGGGTCTTCAGGAGACTGGGTGGTCATACTGCAGAATTGCACAACACGTGGGGAGAGAGGTCTCCACAGTGCATCGATGTTGTCGCCGGTGGTCAGTAGAAGGTGCACGTGCCCGGTCCGGAAAGCTACAACGCACAGATGCACGCCAAGACCGTCGCATCTTACGATGTGCCGTATCGGACCGCACCGCGACTTGACAACGAATTAGGGGCACCGTTGCTCCGGGTGTCAGCTTGAACAATTCGCAATCGTCTCCGTGAAGCAGGGCTTCGATCATGCGTGCCGTTAGGACCTCTTCCGCTTACGCCCGAACATCGTGCAGCTCGCCTCCAGTGCTGTCGCGATAGGCGTTTATGGAAGGTCGAATGGCGACTTGCTGTCTTCAGTGATGAGAGTCGCTTCTGCCTTGGTGCCAATGACGGTCGTATGCGTGTGTGGCGTCGTGCAGGTGAGCACCAACGTCTGGAGTGTGTAAGACAGAGACAAACAGCGCCAACAATTGGCATCATGGTGTGGGGAGTCATATCTTAAAATGACCGTCCTCCTTTGATGGTCGTAGAGGGAACATTGAACAGTGCACGATACATCCATCCAAAACATCATTCAACCAGTCGTGCTACCGTTCGTGCACCAACAATATGATGACCTTTTCCACCAGGACAATGCACGTCGACATGCAGCCCGTGCCACCCAACATGCTCTCCAAGGTGTACGTCAACTATCCTGGCCTGCACGATCCCCAGATCTGTCTCCATTGAGCATGTTTAGGACTGAATGAAACATCATATTGCGCACTCTGCAAGACCGGCAGGAAATCCGTCCCAAATGAGACATCAGTACAAATTGCATGGCAGGCCATTCCGCAAGACTACATTCGTCGCCTCTACGATCGTCTCCATGGGAGAATTGCAGCCTGCATTGCTGCAAAAGGAGGGTATACAGGGTAATAGTTCTGTCATTTCGCACGCCCTGTCGACTATACTCATATGCGTATGGCTCTGTCGGTGTGATCATTAGTTATATACGTCCTCGAGGATGTGTCTATAAACTTTCCTTCTGGTAAGTCCACGAATTCATACTTTTCTTTTTTCATTTTCCAGTAGTGTAATAATAATAATAATGATAATAATAATAATGATAATAATAATAATAATAATAATAATAATAATAATGACAAACCAAATATCCTGCAATAGACCGGATATTATTCTGACTGACCGTTCCTTATCTACCACATATCTTATAGACGTGGCCATTCCGAGCTACCACAACCTGCAGACAACCTGGAACAATAAAATCAAGAAATATGTAGCTCTTGCGGAGGAAATAAAAACAATGTGGCGTCAAAGAGAAGTTTATATAGTACCGATCGTCATCTCGGCAACTGGACTATTCCCTAAGAAGCTCAAAGGCAGCCTGGAGAAGATAAATCTATCACCTTTCCTGTACATCAAGCTGCAAAAATCCGTCATCCTTAGTACCTGTAACCTGACCAGAGCATTTCTTTTGTTACAATAGTGTTTGAGTTGACTTGTCCTTTGGGGCCGTCCACTCAAAGAAATACAGCAAATGTTGCTGTGAATTACAGAATAATAATAATGATAGTAATAATAACCAGGACATTAGATCGGAAAACAAGGAAGATGCTAACAGCACGTGGAATACTGCACCCTAGTTCATCAGGTGAAGTCAGAATTTATGTACATCGCAAAGATGGAGGAAGGGGTTTAAAGCAAATCTATGCATCATACGAAAACTGCATCCAAAATATGGCTAAGTATGTAGTAGAAAATAAATATGATCAACTAATTATGCAACTGCTACAAATCCGAAGAGATCCTGGTGGAATAATAAAAAATGTTGTAAGAAATATGCATGAATTACAAAATTGTCAACTAAAGAAAATCTCCCTTAATACAGAAGACCAAATGGTTAAAACTGATGTGAAGAAACTTTCCCAAGAAAACCTAAGAAAGAATTCGAATGACAAGAAGCTACATGGTCAAGAGAATAAATGAACCTAATGTAGATACGAAATAATCTCATGGATGTCTGAGACGAGGGAACTTGAAACCAGAAACCGAGGCACTGATCATTGCACCACAGGACCAAGCTCTTAGAACCACGCATTGTGAGAAACATGTATTGAAAGCCACAACTGATGACAAATGTAGATTATGCCAGACCCACTCAGAAACAATTGACCACGTAGTTTCTGAATACCTTCAGCTAGTGAAGCATGGATACATAAAGAGACAAGGTATGTAATTACATTCATGAAAAATGTACAGAAATTTAGATTTGCCAACCTCAGAAGTTTGGAATAAACATGAGCTAAGCTAAATAACAACTACAGAGGAAACTAAGATACTTTTCAATCAACAAATACACACCGACAGATGCATCCCTGCCAATAAACCGGATATTGTAATTAAGGACCTAGAAAACAGAACCTGTTTGCTGATTGACGTAGCAGCGCCAACTAATAAAAATGTAGCGCAGAAAGAAGCAGAGAAGTTGCTGAAATACGAAGATTCGACAATCGAAATTAGTAGGAGTTCAAACAAAGATTATCCCTATAGTTGTACGTTCCGTTGGTGCGCTATCTGTAAGTTTAAAGAAGCATTTAGATTCCAAGAGAATAGGAAATACAACAGACGGCTCTTTTTGGCACAGTCTATATTTTAAGAAATTGCATCTAATCCTTTAGAGGGTGGGTAGCAACCTGAGATTAGAAATTTGAACCAGCTAGAATACTTATATTGTTATCAAGGTTGTACCACAGTTTAACCGCCTCGATAGAGAAAGACCGACAATTTCTAAAAGTCTATAAAACGTGACAATATACACCATATCAAAACACAATCATTTTCAATCAATTACGTTTTAGTGACCTGGTGAAGTCTCACGTTGTGATTTTAGGTTTATGTTTTAATTTTATGTATATTTTTAAGTTTGTTAGATTTTTCAATCTTTGACGTGTGTCGCTGGTATGACCATGTAACAAGTGACGAATAATAAATTTTGTGCAATATAAGGTCGCATTAACTTGCAAAAAAATATTTGTTAGCCTCCATCATCTTTGTTACGTAGTAAAGTACCTCAATATTTTTCATTTTGGCGACGAAAATTCTCATTTGTTTCTCCTTTTTGGCATGCAACACATACATTACACTCCTATTTTACACATGATTTTCATGGTTTATTGAAAATATTATTTTTCTTTTCATTTCTCTAGACTTACAATGAAACTTAGGAAACTTATTACTCAATTTTAATACTTGAAACTCAATTTTGAAACATCACAAATTTATGCTCATTTCTTTTTTATCTTTCGACTTTATAAAATATGTTATAACAGTGTCGTACCAGAAAAAGGATTGTTTACTATCTAAAATGCTAATAAAATCCAACTTTGAACTTATTTGTTGTGTTGCACGTGGGGTCAATTTATGAAACACTCAACGTGGTCATCGCAGTAAACCACAGGCATTTCACGAAGTGTAAGCAATGCAACGGTAAGATTCGTTCATTGAATGCAAATCAAAGAAATCTCCGTAAAGAAGTAAAAGATAGGATGTTCTCGGCAAAATTAATTCTTGGCGAAGAATGCATCCTAGTGAAGTTCAATCTTCCTTTACCAGATGGCAATGAAAGACGGAACGTGGAAATTGCGAATGTGGTTCCGACCATTCAAAGAGAAATGGACCACAATAAACGGGAGCGGAGACCCATGCACTATTATAATTACTATTATTTATTACTAAGTCGTCTCAGCGTCTTATAACGGAGTCATCTCTGCTTCCTAATTTCCTTACCCAGGTCCAAAGGTAAGATGGAAGAGCAGGCCTCATGACCTGAACCTCACCAAAAGGTTTAAAATAAATAAATAAATAAATTTCAACATCAATCTTCGAATCGTTCTCGACGTTGAAACCACGTAGTTTATTATCGTCGTCTCGACGTCGCATAACGACGTTGTCTCGACTTCAAATTCCTGGAAATACGACGTCGGGACGGCGTCGTTTCTTCGACGTCGTCCTTCGACTCGATATCGACGTCGAAATACGTCGAAAGGTGGCTGAACGTCGGTGATTTCTGCGTGGGAAGGTATATAGTGTCAAGGACAGAGCTTGTTGATTCCGGTGAAATAAACGCATTGTTACATTTCTCCTAATTAATATTCCATTCAAGGAGTGCACTGAATTAACATTTTATGACACATTTATAAGTCGTGTGAATGGACATAACATTCTCTCAAAATAATTGCTTTTAAGTTCACAGAGTTTGTGTACATTTTTGATTCCAAGTACGGGAATTTGGGTTCTGCGATTCGTCGAAAGGATAAGTCACCGATTCTGTAATTGTATGACATTACAATAGGAAAATACTGATGTACAAGAAAATGAAAATAGCTTTGTTAATTTATGAAACACTCAACGAATATGCTTTGGCTAAATTCTATTACTAATTTCAGGAAAAGAGTACAATAAAAGGGAACTGAATAATAAGAAGTATTAAGAGAATACAATAATTTAAAAATAGTAAATCTGAGGCTTTAGGAAAGTTTTCTTATGGATTATTTATGTTAATTTTGTTAACATGTATACGAATTAAACAGGCTTCTTCATTTATAAAGCATCAAAGTTCAAAGAAGTAGCGCGAAGTCTTATTTTGTTTTACGAAACTTTGACGTAAACGGAAATGAAAAAAAAACTGAATACATATGCATATGCGTGTAATTTATATA
>NNCF01127746.1:593134-671980 GCA_002313205.1 Laupala kohalensis | reverse complement strand
TATATATATATATATATATATATATATATATATATATATATATAGCTAAAAAGTTTAAATGCAGCCATTATAATTATTTTATATTTTAATCACGTGTAGCATTTAAGATTTTGTGAATCTATATTCAGTCATTGTAATTAATGTCATTATTACGATCTCTTTATCTGTAAAGGAAGAACTCACTTTTGAACCCGAAGTGTTCAAATCGATTCATGTTGTTTCAGGTGTGGTTTCAAAATCAGCGCGCCAAGATGAAGAAGATTCAGAAGAAAGCGCGACAGGAAGGCAAAGTGAAAGACGATGACTTGGAGGAGAAAGTGAAGACGAAAGTGAAAGAAGAAGAACAAAGTAAGTAAGAACGAGGCAAATCAATGAATTAATCGTAATGCATAATTTACAATGCAACAGTTTCTTTCTCGATAATATTGAAGCAAAAATTTTGAAGATTGTCTCCAAATCAGCTTTGCATTCATTAAACACGTATAATTGAATGATTCGATGGAAATCGTGAAAAACTATTTTTCCAATTTAGACATCTAGGACTAGGATCTCCCCGTTGTAGCTAGAGCTGCTTAGGTTTCCGATTACCACGTGCTTTCACGAATTCTCCCTAGAATTTTAATTTATAGAGTATTTCATTTATTTCGTTCCATAAATTTGAATTTAATTTGTGTCATAAAGTTTATTTTCATTCATATTTACTGTATGTTAAATATTTCATTTATTTCACGCATCTTCTTTGCACATTTTCCCGGTGATAAAAATCACTAATTACGACGCGTTTGTAATTTGTTTTGTGCTCATGTAAAAGCAGAAATAGGGTCTTGCCGTTGTGCCAATGCACGGTAAAAAATGTAGAATATTTGAATTCTACTGAATTTGAACTGTACTAATTTTACATTATATAAACTTTGCTGATTTTTTATCATTCGAAAGGAGCATTATAATGTACAGTGACCTATTTCGAAATAGAAATGTATCACACTATATATTGCGTGTAAACACTCGTCATAACCTAATAAACCAATTCTTAATGTTACTCTCTCTGCCACCACAGTGTTAAGAACACTTAGAAATTATGAAACATTTTTTATATTTGTGAATCTCCCATTCTTCAAATTCAGAGAGGGTTATTTCATTTGAATATTATTTGAAAGTGTAAGTTTATTGTTTAACGTAAATAATGTTTAACCTTTGCATATCTGAATATTTTGCAATATTATTGAATAGCAACAATTTTTCGTGTAAACGTATTGAAACAGTTCTTGTAATGATTTATAACAAGACGGAATTTTGGCACACGCAATGCAGCTTGTGTATTTCATTCAAAAATGATCTTAACGTGTCTTAGTTCCAAGTGTTATAAAAGGGACAGAAGGAGAAGCTTACGTTACAAACACATAAATCATGATAAATTAAAAGTCGTTTCTATGTTGCTCATTTTTTTTTTTTTTTTTGCCAAAAATATTCCTCAACACTCAGTGTATGTTACTGACGATGGTTGCTATGCAGCCGAAAAAGCTTTCTAACACCAATAATAAAAAAATGAGCAACATAGAAACGACTTTTAATTTATCATGCTTTGATAATGTTGCTAAAGCACCACAATTACCAAGTAAAAAAACACATAAATGTTTCGCACATGTTAAATGAGTGATCCTTTCTGTATCGTGAGGTATATACAACTACTGACTACATGCTTACAGACTCAACTATATGGCTAATAAAAAGTAATTTAAATGGATTCAAAGATCTGCGATATTGAGTCATTTCATTCGATCATTATAATAAATGTTTTGTAATTTTATTTCTGCTTTAATCTTCGATAATATGAATAAAAGTGTATTTTTATGTTGTATTTATTATTAATCGAGGTTAGTTTATGCGTTAATTGATATGAAACCACATTAAATTCGTAATGTGTGTTTCTTCTGTTCCCGAATTGTTTTCTTTTTCTTTATTTTTACAAATGTTGTTCAGGAACTAAAATTTGATGATAAAGCTTTTGATAAACTGAAAGTTATATTTTATCGTTTAATTGCGCTTCGAGTTAAACACGCTGACGTAAAATACCACCAGCAAATAGTTCGTTCATCTAAAACATTTTGGAAAACGTTAATTAATTCCGCATATCTGGGTTCCTGATTGAAGATAAATTGATTAATCAGGAATACAGTTTTTCAAAACATCACTCGAATAAAATCGTCACTTCTCATCAAATTGGGATAGTAACATAACCTAACTTCTTCTGGGATTGTTAGAATCGTTAATTGTTCGAATAATAAATTCGTTATAATTTCATAAAAATCGTCATAAAATTGTGGATATAATGTTCGGAATCGTTATCAAATGGTTTGAAAGTTGAGAGTTAATTTATGGACAATGTTGAAACGTTTTTGAAGAAATGATTTTCCCAAACACCTGCTGTGGTCGCGTGGCATTTGTCTGCGCACTCACAACACACATTCTCGCCCTCCTCTTTAATGCGCTGAATTTCCAATAAACCTTTAATTTCGTGATTTTTATCGGGCATGTAATCTGATCCCGCAGATACGCGCATTGAAACACGCAGCGTATAACGCGCTCTGCAACAGCACGCCGTTTCACACGCATACACCCCGAGCTCAGTGCTGAAAAAGATTCCCCTAAACAAATAATTAGCAGGCTGTCTTTGTAATTTTTTTTCTGTATTTTCACCCTCAATAATGCAAAGGATAAACATTGAATGGAAGATATAAATCTTAGAACCCGTATCCCAGAAACTGTATGTTTCTTTAATTCCTTCTAAATTCTAATACAAAAGTCCTAAAATGTAAATAATTTGGAATGGAAAAATTGGAAATGGAAAACTAGAGACCGAAAAGAGAAAGCAAACATTGTACACAAACGTATTGAAGTCCACCCATTTTTTCTGAATCATAATTTTTGTTATCGAAAATTACATCGGTTTATATTAATTTGCGTCAATGTAATTGTCATCGAGATATTTACGGGTTAGTAGAGTGCTTGCACCAGGAATATATTTCACAGTACCTAATGTAGAGCAATGATACTTACTCGTAAATAGGAATTTCTATGCGTGAGAGGGACACGTGAAGATTTTAGATATCTTTGGAAATGACACAAAACCTATATCAAGGCATTTTTCCATTTTAAACTATTTCGATCAGAATGAAATGTGTAAGATATTTCCCGAAAGTATTGGTTGTACAAAATCTCGGATCCTCCACGGTTCATTCATTTAAATCTTTTAGTCAAATTATTTTCTCCGTTTATCTTCACTTGAGCGAGATTTCCTTACGTCTCCGTCAGCCGCTAACAAAGATGGCCGACACAAAGCTTCAAGAAAGTAAACGACACGACCGATCGCCAAAATGCGAAGTTTTCAATTATCTCAACCACTCTTCCAAAATCTAGGTTTTCTAATCTAATGCATTCTTCATATTGTAATTGTTGTTACAACCTCTTCTTCGTAGTCTCCGTGTTTAAATTAAGTGAAGCATATTATAAGAGAAATATTCCTGTCTCGTGCGAGTTCGTAAATTAGAAGCAAATGTCTCTCGACGAATGTTTGAAGTCGAGGACGGTTAGTATCGATCCAAAAGTATTTCTTGTCGCAATCGATCTATGTTACAAAGGCACCGAGCTATTTTTCAAGATGTAATTAAAAGGTAATTTCAGGAACCGACGACAGATTTAGAAACCTTATCTTCTTGGATAGGGACCTGTTCTGGGATTGTTCTTTCGAACTATCTGAAATCACGCATCAAAATCGGAATCGAAAAAGACAATTTCTTAAGTATTTCTAAACATGTAATATTTCATAAATGACGACGGGTACGACGCTGGTGAGTGAACGAACATTTTAGCTGTCTCGTGAGCCTAACTTAATTTTAAAAAAGATTACATTTAAAACAGTGAACATAGTATGGACGCTGCTAACATGTTTTCAAATAGTCTGTAACCTCTAATGATTTACAAAGTTTAGACTGATTTGTTACATATTGCCGATAATTCTCTCCGGTGATGGTTGGGAACCTCCGGTATTTAAGACGCAATCATCATCATAAATAATATTGAATGCACTATAATGTAAAAGGATTTCTTAGTACTTTATTAAGTGAATTATAAAATGCGTAGTTGAATAAATATTTTATCAATTTTCTTGTAGCAATTATAATTATAATTAATGATCAGAAATTTACAATCCACGTTATAATACGTTGCCTGTTTAAAAATGGAATCCGATGAGAACGATATTTTTCGGTTCGTATTCCAGTATGAACCTACACCATTTGGGAAGCGAATTAAACCCATTTTTTTCCTCGAGTCTGGTCCTTGTTTTATTTTGAGAAACGATTTCAAGTGAATCATCTTTGAACACAGGCCTACTGAATTTGGGGCGATGCATTAACTCACAGTATTGAAGTTCGGAGGAAAAAATATAACTTCTCTCAATGCGTACGGTACGATGAAATATCTCTCACTGAAAAGCGACAGTGGCAGCTCGTCGACCGTTGAAAACCTTCACCGACGAAATGTCGTGCGTTTGGGGAAAATGTTCATATTTCACGAGAAAAGTCCTTAAAAACACAAAACAGCAATCTGCGTCGCATGTCAGCAAAGAGACCGCAGGTGATACAATGCGAGGGGAAGCCGCATTCTGTCAATATAGAGATTCTGTTCCTCCGGCGTCTGTTTTGAGTGACACGGAAAATGGAGCCGCTTGTCCGCGGTCGCGTACGTCGGGATTTGGTTTTACGATATATAGTCCACTATTCTGTCATATGGACTGTTCTCGACGAGACATCTGTAAATATATCTTGTCTCGTCTCGCAACTAGAAATTCAAACTGAAAATAAAATAAAGGTATTGGAAATATTCAGTGTTTCGAATAAATAAATAAATCGTTGACAGAAAGCAGTTAAAACTGCGTATGACTTCGAGAAGGACTAACTATACCAAAGTGAAGTAACTTCACTCGGAAAAACAATAATCCAAGAAAAAAATACGAGAACGGACGCTGCGCTTAATGGTGTATTATAAAGAAGTAGCATTTACTGTCCACGACGCAGTTTGAAACTAATATCTCGACAATAAAGTATTAATTACCAGTGGAACTAGCTTGACGTTGGTACATGGTTTCTGCACAGTTTAGCCAACGCTTTTACTTCGTCATCGCCCATAAGAGGAATGAGTAGTGTACATGGCGCTGAGTTGGCAGTACTTTCGCCTGTCCTCAAACACAAATCTATCGCCAACATCGGACATCAATCGCATCGATCGTGTGGAACGAATGTCTCTTAGTTCGTTGTGCAATTAACTTGTATCTTATAGCAAATAATAATGTTTGTGACTACTATTAAATCGCTTTGTTCCGTAGAAGTTGGCAATTCGTGTAAGGCAGCCATAATGCATTATTTTCGGTCAAGTTACTTCAAATATAATTTCGTGTCCGGAAGGGAACATCCCAGGGCCTGAAGGCAATGACGGGTTAAACGTCTCACCCCAAGGAAAAACCGTAACATGCACTCCCCTGGAATAGAACAAAAATAGATACTTACTACTTATATCTACAGAATATTTAACAAATTTTATTTTCGTAGTTTTGATAGTACATTCATTTAACTAATGCTGTTATCACTGTAACTCCAAAAACGTTTGTAATTATTAATATCACTCACAACTAGAAATTAATAATGGTAATAAGAATACAAAGAAAGTTTGAATTAATAATAATAATAATGAGTCAAGTTGGTTGGGAGAGGTAGTACCTTTGCTTGGGGTTGACTCGGCACTGATCCTCACCACCCCAGGAATAAGCAGAGAAGTCTTGCAAGAACTTTGACTTTGATGACGCTAAATCCTAGACAGTCCGTGATGGTGAAGAGCCACATCCTACTCGAGGTGACCCTCTTGACTCAGAATAGATGAATAAACGTCGAGAAAAAATCTCCAATTTCGTGGTGGAAGTTATAGTGCGCAGGGAATAAATGGCTATGGGTCAGTTAATCGCTAACGATACCAGGCACTCTCCGGTTGTGGGGCTCTGTCAAAGTGACCTGAATAATTCCCCAGCTTCTCGTGGGAACTGAATGTACTATTTAAGAAACAGAACAGGAAATAAAAGAAATTGCAAAGGGCTCTAATGACCTTGACGAGCACTAAAACCCCACAAAAATAAAAGAAATTGCAAGATACCTAGTTCTGCAGACGTCCCAAGTTCGCTCAACATTGAGAGCGAAAAAGCTCGTAACACAGAGGCTGACTTCGAAAATCCCATTGACGTGAGTCAGAGGGCAGGAGCTCCTCACCATCAAGTGAGGTGGTCGGACGCTGAACTGAGAGAAATCATGTGGTGTTTTTACTATAAGAAGTGGAGGGAACGTAACCCAGAGATTAGATCATCATTCGACTCAAAGAAACTTGCAAACCAAAGAAGATTTATCATGAGCAAAAGTAAAATTGCACCAGAAGGACGAGAACGTATTCGGAAAGACGCTAAATATGTCCATAAAATAGATACATCCGAAGATCCTCCAGAGGAAGAACAAGTTATAAATGATGACACACGACCAGTAAGCCAAGAACTACCTCCCATCACTGATGATAATAACGGTACTGTAGAAACTGAACTAGACGACATGAAACAAACAATTTGCAGTAAAATAGAAAGAGTGCTGCAACTGTCATTCCGGGATCGTGTTTCCTTGAGGAAGATATATGAAAACGCTAAGGCTAAAACCATCGTAAAAGATATGAACCAAGTCCTTGAAGAAATACTAGCCATTCAAGAGAACCCCTTATCCATGACAGAAATAAACAACACTATATACGCGTGCGCTTTATTTGTAACTGATCAGGTGTTGGAGAAAAATATCAGTACTTGCAAACCAAGGAGAGGCAAAAAGACGGAACCAGTGTGTGCATTGCTTGTCTGAGAAGGGAGCTTGCTCTCCTCGGCCAGAGTAAGAGGCAATATGCACAAGCCTCAGGTAAAGAGGAAAATTGAGAAAATAGAACGGTTATGTGGAGTGGTTGATTATGAAACGAGAAATGTAGTGGTTGAACAGATCACACAGAAAATACTCGTATATGTACAAAGAATTAGACAATTCAATAAAAGGGTTAATTTTCGAAATCAGAATCTATTATTTATTAAAGACGCCAAAAGATTTTACCGACAACTCAAGCACCAAGAGCAACCAGAAGCAGAACAGCCATCAACTCATGAAATTGAATACTTCTGGGTAGGGATCTGGGAAGATCCAAAAGAACACAACAGTAATGCGGGTTGGATCAAGGCAGAAAGTGATCCTCTTCAGAATATTCCATTAGCCGATGACTCAATGGCTATAATTACTAAGGAAGAACTTCTAGATGTCATAAATAGCATGGCGAATTGGAAGGCTGCTGGCAAAGATAAAGTTCAGTGTTTCTGGATCAAAACATTGACCCCTCTACACAAACATTTTGTTAATGCAATAAACCATATTATCCAAGGCGCAGACATGCCTGAGTGGATGACAGAGGGCATTATATACCTTTTGCCGAAAGGCAAAGATACGAGGCTNAGAGACAACCTATAACATGCCTGCCAGTTCTCTACAATATCATGACCGCAACTCTTGCAAACAAAATATACAAACACCTTCAGTTGAATGACTTGTTATCGAACGAACGGAAAGGTTGTCGCAAGGGTTCTTATGGCTGCAAAGAAATATTACTCCTGAACAAGTCCATAATAAAACAAGCAAAAGGGAAGAAACGTAACCTGTCTATGGCATGGATTGACTACCTCAAAGCTTTTGACAGTGTTCCTCAAATATTATAATAAATTCACTCAAATATTATCCAATTTTGCAGAAGGGGAACATACACGAAGTTGATCCCTCCGGGATTTGATACAGGGGAATCTAGAACTATAAATATCAAAAGAGGCATCTTTCAAGGTGATTCCTTATCACCTCTTTTGTTTTGTATGAACCTTATCCCACTCTCAAGGATGCAAAATCTTCAAAAAATGAGAAGCCATTCACCCATTTCATTTATATGGATGATCTGAAATTAATCGCCAAAAATGACAGGACTCATGAAGAAATGTTGCTCATAATGAAAAGATTTAGTGATGACATCTGCATGGAATTTGGAATAAACAAATGCACCAAAATTTCTCTCAGTAGATTCCATTAGATAAGTGAGATCTGAAAACGTCGAAAAGAATAGTGAAACAATAATAAGAGAATTGGAACCCGGGAAATACTACAAATATTTGGACATTGAAGAAAATGATTTTATATCCAACAAAAGCATGAAACAGTCGATTCAGATGGAATATTTCAGGAGAGTTATACAGGTTTTAAGAACTGAACTGAATTGCAAGATCAAATTAATGGCTATAGGAAGAGTGGCAGTTCCTGTTGTGGAATATAGCTTTGGAGTGTTAGATTGGACTCAGCAAGAAATTCTAAAAATGGACCGGAAAACTTGCAAACTCCTCACGATTCACGGCGTTCTACATCCTAGGGCTGATGTCGCTAGATTATGCGTGTCCCGAAAAGGTGGAGGAAGGGGACTCCGGTAGTTGGAATCAGTCTATCAAAATGCTATTATGGAACTTGGGAAGTTTGTGATGGCAAACCGTGGAGATCCGTTTCTTAAACAGATCATCAGACTGGACGCCGAGAAAGGTCGTGCAATTGTAAGCAGTGCACGTAACATTATGAGTAAATTATTCCAATAACCTAAGGATAGCATAGATAGTGCTTTCATAGACCAATTCAATGCTAAAATAATTCTACAAAAGAAACTCAAAGTAACTTGGGCAAACAAGATCTTGCATGGACAATTTATCGAAATGATGAACACCTGCGAAACCCACGCTGATTCACATTTAGGGCTTAAGAGGGGGAGACTGAAACTAGAGAAAAAACCGTCTTTACTGCAACCCAGGATCAAGCATTGAGAACAAGGCACTATGATAAGTTCGTTCTCAAAACCACAGACGATGATAGATGCCGCTTATGTCAACAGCACTCTGAAACGGTTGACCACAACCTTATCTGCCTGTCCAACTTTGGCGAAAGATGAATATTTAAGGTGACATTATAACATCTGTAGCTACGTTCATTGGCAGATACGCCGGACACTGCAAGATAAAGATACCCCTGCAAAGTGGTATGAACATGCTCCAAATCCAGTGATGACTATAGCCAATGTAACCTTGCTTTACGACCAGCAGATACGTACGGATAGAACAATCTTGGCAAACAGGCCAGACATAGCTATAAGGGATACAGAGAAAAAGTCAGTCCTGTTAATAGATATATTTGTCCCTTGCGACAAAAATATAGTCGACAAAGAAACGCCTTCAGTACAAAGATCTTGCTATTGAGGTTAGCCGTATGTGGAAAATGAGGACAGTTGTCATTCCCACAATCATTGGGGTTCTGGGAATGATACTTCGCGGAATGTCCAAGAACTTGGCGATGATTCCCGGTACACTGCTTGAAAGGGATATTCAGGAAATAGCTCTCCTCGGAACTGCATACATTCTAAGGAAGGTGTTGTAAAATTACTCCATAACTTATTTCCTCCTCAGAGAGCTGGTTGCTCTCTGGAGAAAATATGAAAGATAACCGACCTCTACATCATTTAAGCCGTGCAAGAAGGGATAATAATAATAATAAATCATTGATGTTATCATCTCGTGTGACGCAAATGTGGTTCTTTAAAATGTCGAGAAAAAATTCAATTATAAGAACTTGTCAATTGAAATTGGCCGAATGTGGAGTGTCAAAAATGAAATAGTACCAATCATCGTCGGCGCTCTTGAGGTAATACCTAGATCATCTGGCTCCACCATGGAGGTTGAAACATTCTAACTTCGTAGGTTCTCGTTGAGAGAAACTTTGATCATAGATTTTTTTTCTTGTGGAGCTTTTGGGCTCGTCAACGGCAAGGTGATCATAGATATACGACAGAAATATGACCGTGTAATACCGGCTTAAGAGATGATATTATCGTTTCCTAGTGCTCAACAATCGATTTATATCCATTGCAAGCGCAATCCATACATCATTTGGCGTTTGAGTCGATGCTTGGCCATTTTCCTGTGTGCGTTAGTCGTTGCTTTGCCGCTGCGCTTCGATATTAGTATTGACTCAGTGAAAATACGGCGCACAGCCGCAGCCCCCTCCCAACCTGTGCGGTTTCGTCTCTGCTTCCACTCGTCATGGAAGCTTCCTCATCTGACACTCGTGGTTTTCAGCATAAAAACTCTTCGCGATGAACTGTTGAGCGCTTTTATGCCTTTTCAACACAAAGAATTGAATCAGTTTCTAATCATCTTTTGGAATCGTTCACGGGATTCGTCATAAGTTGTTGTATTTTTCGTCGAACATCAAGTGAAGCCTCATTGTTTCAGATAATTGGAAAAAGAATCGTGAATTTTTTTAAGAAAATGGTTGGATACGAACAAAATGCTACGTTGCTCTAAACAATTACAATTACAATTCGCTCCTCGATTTGGGGAGAAAAATGTATCTTGGGCTACGAATAATGAACAAAGAGTTTATTACCTTTTTCTGTAAAATAGAACTATACATACCTGTTTTAGGAAGATATAATAGCCATTTTATCCAGTAATCGTATGTGTAATTAGTATGTGAAATTAATCGACACTGTAATAACAAAAAAATTGATATAATAAGATTGTTTGTCGCTTCCTACTAGCGCTTGTAATTAAATATAATGTGGTCTATTCTACAATATAACTTAACAAAATTTTAATTTTGTATCATTATGTTAATTTTTTTGTCAACACAAAATATTTAGTAGCTATTCCACATTTTTTCTGCAAACCACTTGAGTTTTTACAAAATTAAGCCAAACTTGTGCATGATTTATCTGAACGCGGTATTTTGTTCAGTTATTTTTGTGCCGGTTCTGAAAGGACTGTATGTAGCCCAAAAGATTTGTTAGACTTTGTAATCTTCAACAATCTCAGTTCTCTGCTACTTGTTAGTAAAATAATAATAATAATAATAATTATTATTATTATACAATTTTCTCTCGGGGATTATTCAACCGGTTTTTTAATGTTTGAGGTAGCCCTAACTTGCCTCATTCCTGGCTTGGTAAGTTAAGCGCGGTGCGAACACTTCGGCAAGTTTCTAAGATTAACTTATTCCCAAGATCCAAAAATCTGTTATTATTATCATTATTATTATTATTATAAAACAAAAAATTTTCAAATATAAAATTGTTCGTGACACTAACTGAACCTCTGACTTACGCACTCACTGACCTAACCTAACCCAACCTAACCTAACATTTCATGAAGCATTCCTCGCTTGAGGGCTCATTGGAATTGTCTAAAAAACGGAGAATGCATTTTATTTGCGAATAATCACAAATTCGTTCTATTTCTAAAACTCAAATGAACTAAATGCTTTCTTCATTAGCGACTCGTGTATTTTAAAACTTTCTTTATAATAGAAAAATTCAAATGACAACAATTACCAAAACTGGCAAAGTATTGGAAGAATGAAATGTTGATTTGCTCCGAATTCGGAAATTACTTTATTGTTGCAACATGTTAAAAATTAACTTTAATGGTGTTTTATGACGAGAGGCAAATAGGAGTAGTTAAAGGAAATACTTCGATATGCGTTTCCAGAACGTGACTAGACTCTCATTTGATTTCCTCCGCGTGCAAATGGTAGACCTGGGCGCGAGTGATTTCGTTGCATTCCTGAAATTTATTTCTACCCAGAAATGAACAAGTGCAGCCACAAGTACTGTAATGCAGTTCTCCAAATCGTGTACGAACGGTTGAAGTGATCATTTCCCCACTTCTAGACCAAGTGGGTCCCGGCTCCCAACAATTTGACAGTTTGATATATTCCCCATTCGATCAATTTCACATCCGCACGGTATTATTCTCGCGCACAATGGCAAACAACTGCAGTCGGATGGAGTCGACCTGCTCCCCTCCGCCCCTCGACCGCAGCTGCAGGGGGATACGTGACGTAAGGGTCAGTAAAGTACTTCTTCCAAGAACATGTGAAATAAAATAAATTTCGCGTATCTCGAATTGTCGGTAAAAGCCCTCAGAAAATCTTTCATAGTTTCTTTGCAAATATATAGCCATGGGCAAAATGGCTGATAAACGTAGCTAATACTACATTAAAAGCTTTAATGAAGTATTATGTTTTACGAATTTGCATAATGTCAGACACACTTGGATACTTTGAACAATATTTCATGTCTTTCGTTAAAAGTTCGAGTCTTTGTAACAAACAGATTACTCGTTTTATATAGTCTCTGTTGAAGTTCATGTAACTTCTTGAACTAAATGTTTGGATTCTGTTATTTAGATTTTGTGAATGGCCCTCTGATTCTGATTTCTTAAAGAAAGAAGGAAAGTAAGAAGAAGAATAGTCTAATTTCAAAAAATCAAATTTGTTATTTAACTCCAAAGTATTGTACTAGCGATTTAGCGCCTCACGGGTAGTTTTTCTACCTTTTTCGAGGCTACCACGTGAGTCATTATAATATCGCGCCTTTCTCCAACTTTTAATTATTTTAAAGCAATACTGCGATAAAAAAGGTTTGTTTCGAATGCATAACTGATTTGTTAGTTAGGACGAGTATTGAGACTGAGAACGGTATAGAAAGAATGATGAATTACATTAAAAATCACTTTATTGGAGATGTCGGTGGAAATATAGAAAAAGGAAGGAGAGGATACTAAGCATATGTGTGCAACTTCCGTGACACCGTGAGACGCTCAAGTCGTGTTGTTGACGGATGGAGGGAGGAACCCTCTCTTCATTGGTCCGTTTCTTTCGCCGCTTCTCTCGTTCCACATGTCTTCGTCCTCTCCTTCGCGGTCCCCTCCCTTGTGTTACACGCTGCGCTTCGCGTCCCTCCGTCATTTAATAAACTTTATAGGCGCTGCCGGCATTCCAAATAATGACGGCGCATATTGGCCGCGTGCGGCGCTCCGGTGGCGGGGAGGAGAAGCTCGATGCAAGGGGTGCGCGCTGTCGGGAGGATTTGCCCCTCGCTCGCAATATTCGCTGGCGCTGCGTCACAGGGAACGCGCCTTTCATTGTTCAGGGCCGAAAGAATTTTGGCGGGTCCTACTTCAATGGGCCATTCCACGTGAAATCAGCATCAGATTGTTTTTTTTCTGTAGTATTATTAATTATTTATTATATCCTGTACCCTGAATGACGATGAGTGAATGTTGTGGTGGAATGATCCGGAGTATCCCGTGAAAACATACCGCGGGGTTTGAACTAGAGGAAGAGCGTCACTAGATGTAGCAGAAGTATCGGTAGTACAATCAATTTATGTGAAGTTTACAAAAGTTTAGATTTTTGTGACCATCCGTCTTTTAGTTATTAATCTTCAAAAGTTGGATATTTGCGTCATTTCTGACACGTTTTGAAATCTTTAAAGGTCTGTAACTTCAAAAATATTCTGCGTAGAGGGTCGAGATTTCTAAAATTCTCTTCAAATTGTATGCGCTTTAATATAGCGAGCAACTTAATTATGTTGAAACATAAAAAATGTTTCTTTTAATATTTCAAATATTTTTTTAATTACTCAAAATCGAAATTTTTTTTAGAAAAATATGTTTTAATAAGGTTCCCAAATATAATATATGTATCAAATTTGAAGATGGGATGACAAGGGTATCATATAGAAATTAACAATTGTGTATAGCAATGCACGTTAAATTGATTGCTTGTAAACTGTTTGAAGCTGTTTGTATCAAGTTTAATTCAATGTCACTATATACTTGGTACCATAAGCTTGAAGGTACCATAGACACTTTATGAATTTGTTTGTTTAATAAGAAAATTGTAATTACTTTTTCTACGAAAATTTGAAACATTGCGTGAAATAGAATAAATTTTGAGATTTTGTTTTAAACAGATGTGCAAAGGGCCTTCACTTTTAAGTGAGCAGCGGAATCTGTATAGTTATTTATCTTCGGAGTGTATTCGCCTTCCTTGATTCTCCGAGAAAGAAATAACACTCGCTCACTATTAGTCTGAAGTGTTCTTTATCTTCATACTTTTGACACACGGTGTTTTCTCGCAACATCTTCAAGAATAACATTTCAGTGAGGAGCTTAAATTGAAAGAAATAATCGTGTATAGCGATGCACAGCTGCGAGTATATTGTGTGGCGAATGTGAAGAAAGCACTTTTCAAGTTTCTCGAGAACGTGAGAACTGTTTCAAGTCGTAAGTGGTCCTTGCGAAATGAAGAATCGATTAAAACCTCATTTCTAACATTTAATATCTAATAATAATAAATTTATTGTCAAAAAACAGTACAAACTGCATATGACCACGTGGAGGACAATAAACTAATTTACTCTCCGGAAGCAAGCAAGGGACCATCCCATCAATTCCGATCAAGGGCCCTAAGGCAGAGGCGGATTCAAAAATTTCAGCAAAAGTTCCTAGATATGATAAAAAGTTAGCTGCGAGTTATAATACATATATAATCTACTACATCATGCAAAAGAAATATTCTCAGACGTACGTCTTCATTGACATCATATGGGCAGAATTGTCGTTCACAGCGATTTTACCATAATTATGTGAAATTCGGTTCTCGTTCTGCTCTCGTTGCCTTCCTGATTCTCTGGAAGATCGTCAACGAAGAATTAAACCTCAACCTTGTCAATCCATTTATTCCCTTGTAAGTAAAAATCTTTTTTTTTTAAATCAACTCGCAGAGATCGAACTCGATTTAGTCGAGAGGAATAGATGGTGTAATAATGATTTAGCCATACTCTCAAATTAATTCATGCGAGTGTTCTGATAACCAAGCAATTTAAATTGTTTTTCTGCTCTTGTAATTCATCAAAATCAATTATATTTTTGCATTTTAATTGCAATAACCCTTAAAAAGATTTCTTTGAAATTTCAAGAAATTTTATCGATTACTTTTTCCGATTTCCATGACACATAAATCCCAAATAATTCAAGTATAAATAAATAAATAAATAGATACATAAATAAATAAATAAATAAATAGATACATAAATAAATAGATAAATAAATAAATAGATACATAAATAAATAGATACATAGATACATAAATAGATACATAAATAAATAGATACATAGAAAGATTGATAAATAAATAAATAAATAAACTTTATTGTCAACAGTTGCAAACTGCTTATGACCACGTGGGGGAAAGTAAACTAAGTTACTCTCCGGAAACAAGCAAGGGACCATCCCATCAATTCCGATCAAGTGCAGTGGCGGACTTTATACTTATAAAGGACATTATTTAAAAATACGTAGTTATTTATTATTCCCTAATGAATCGAAAAATATAACGTGAAATTAACTTTCGAGGTTAACAATAACAGAATTATTAAATGACATTCCCATCTATGGAAAATCTTCCACTGTCCGGAGAAAAACCGAGGTCAGGATGGTATTACAGAAATAATGTATACAACCAAAGTGCCAAGGTTGCGTACTGTTGGAAATAATCTATTACAAATGAAATGGATAAAACATAACATGTTTCAAAAAAGGAACTTAATCAGTATCTAGAGCACTATAACAATGGTGTCATAACGTGCAAGAAAAATTACGTCACATCATCCGAAATCACATGGAAAACAAAATTTATGAGTAAATTGAATCTCTCATTAATTTCTTTTATTAAAATAAGTAAATTCTTTCACATTATAGAAGCAATAGAGCATTAGAAAATTCACTTTAATGTATATTGATTAGTCTTTTTTTATAATTAATGTATTTTTAACATTGTTGATCATATTTTTTGTCTCCATATGGCATAGAACCATGCCAACGTTGTAGAAAATAATTTTGTATCTTCTAGAAAATGAGATAAAATATATCGAAAAGTTGACGCAACAAAAAAAAAGTTTTACTTTTGCTAAACGCCAGAATATCCATATTTGTGTGTTTTGTTTACTAGTCCTATAGTAAATATTTCTCATCGTGTTGAGGAGGCGACAAGTGCATCCATATGTGCAAGGAGGCTCATTCATTCGGGATGACAGTGAGAGGCTGCCATCTGGTGGGGGTGAAGACTCGTGCGCCGGGAGGCCCTCTTCGACTTACTGCCTTCGAGGAGGGCAGCTGCAGCCGCATAATGCACTCCAACCCTTTACAACGCAGGGATGTGGAGGAGCATTGGAGGCATTCATTTAGGATTGCTCATCCCACTTTAATCCCTGTACTATTTGTTGAACGGTGAAAAGCAAACAAATGGAAACGAGATCGTACAGAGGCTCAGGTGTTAGCGTGCTTGCTCATAACCTTGTCGTTCTGGGTTCAATTCCCGGCGGCGCCAGAATAAATTTGTAGCTCGATAATGTCCCAGTTCACGTAGCTGTGACTACTGAAAAGCGAATCTATCCCCCTCCAACTACAATAACTAATACATCCACGTGGTAAAGCCAGCTAACTACCACCCACCTCCTATCGCTCCATGTAGATAAGCTTCAATAGCTCGCTACAATCCCCATTTACAAATACTAAAATAAAAAAAATTAAAAATCAGTGTTTACCTGCGTTCAGTGATCGCTCGACTAAGAATGTGCTTATGACGTATGAGGACGGTTGCCATTACTATATAAATTAATGAAACTTCCTTGATGTGCTTTCGTAACATCTTTATCAGTCTGAGAACATACTTTCATCTGACTTTTTTTATTCCTAGTTCATATTTTGCTTCTTGTTTTATTATGGTGTTAATTTTCATTTAAACTATTGTTAATTGTTGTATTTAGAATTATTCGATGTTCATTGTAGATTGAAATAGAATCGCCTCTGCATTCTCAGGTTTCTGTCTCTTGCTACTCATTTCAATCAGCAATGATCTCGTTCACCTCACCAAGTTTCGCTTCTTATTATTCAAATTCCCTTTTCTATATTGTGATTAGTGAATTCTTTTAAATTATCCCAAAATTAAGTTGTCTGCAAAATACTCAGGTCATTTTTCTTTATATAGCAGACGTCAAACGTAATTAATATGAACCTCTGAAGGTCGGAAATCTCTGGCTCTAAATTCTCCCGAAACATTTAGGTTCACTTTTCGAGAAAGCATTTGCTCACCTTCTGAGATTTTCAACGAGGAAAATCAATTATTCTCTTTCTCAGTATTTATTTCTTTATAAATGTATTTGTTTTTAACTAGTACTTAACTAATAGTAGTCAACTATTAATTGGTGTTTAAATGTATTATATAATTGTATGAGTCATTACATTTACAAACTTGCATTCATATATATTTATTTTTGTAACAGCACAGATGGTGGCCTCCGAAAAGAGCCTATGAATTAATAAATAAGGAAAAATTGGATAGTATGACCTCATCATCTTTATATCATGTATATGCTTTTAATACCGAACCCCAATATACAGTGAATACATCTTACCGAATACGAACTACTCACTTTCCAGTTGTAGCTTCTTGAGCATTAGCGAGAGGCGATAATATTGTTCTATTGTATCTTTGTAGGTATTCCATGCGGTCTTTGTCCTTCAACACTCAAATCTTCTTTGAAGTCACGAAATTGAAGTAGATTGATCACGTGCTTTTTATCTTCTGATTCCTTACACAATACCACGAAAGAAGAAAAAGCAAATGTTATGTAAATGACTCGAATGCTTTAAAAAACTAAAAATTACCACATTACTTTCTATAGAAGGGGAATATTTCAACTTATACAACATAGAAAACAGACAGTAATCACGACTTCGACGCTATTTTTTGTGTAGAACTTTAGAAAAAATATATTGTACTGAGCTGGGCATTCTGCTCTTATTCGCTAGCTTCCTCAAGAGGTTCCTCATGGAAGGCCGAAGCAAATAAGCTTTAATAGTCGCATTGCGTTTGTTCAGAGCTGAAATCATCTACAAACATAGAAGCGCCGCTGTATTGTGTGTGAAGAGAGGTGGAACGAGTTTGAAGTATGTAAAGGAATATTGGTAATGATGGCGGACTTAAATTAAATAATCTCAATTACTAAAAAAATTAAGAAAAAATTGATTTATTTTCATCTTGCTTTGCAGTCGATAAACTTCCAACAGAAATGTAATAACGGTGCTATTACATGATAATTTCCTAATGCTTAACATCTCTACGCGACCTCGCTGAATAGAAACTTCAATACGTAGTTGGCATAGTTTAGTGTTTTAAATTTTTAATTGTTTCATTTTTTCTCAGATGAATTAAAATGGAGGTGCTCTGCTAATGGCTGAACTCTTTGTCCAAGAAATCATTTACGAACCATGTGTTCAGTACCTCGAAAAATGTTTTCGATAAGTACGAGCATGTTAGCTCAGATGAAACAAACACTTTAGTTTCTTCCGCTGAAACATTGAGAAAAATCACAAATAGGCTGTGTTTCCTCCAGTACTGTACTTATTCCAATAATGAGAGTATAAGAGCATTCAATCATTTTCCTTTTTTGAATTTAATTTCTGAAGTGATAAAATTAAATTAGAGCACAATATTTTTCATAATACTTTTAAAAAAATAGAGTGTACACCAAATAAATTATTTTCTGAACTAAACTATACCTTCAACTATAAATAAAATACAATTGAATATTTTTTGTTTTATTTATTCTTCTGTCTAGGGCGAATGACTAAAAATTAGCCTTTAATTTTAAATTAGTAAATTTACCAACAAAAAAGCAATTACAAAGTGCGTATGACAAGAAATTAATTTACACTTCGGAAGTACGCAAAGAACCTTCAATCAATTTCCATCAAGGGTCCTAAGGCAGGAATGAATTTATCATTTCTGTGCCCAAGGATAATATAGGCATGCGCCCCTCCAAGATAAGAACAAGGTAGCTACTTTCATAACATCAACACAATATGAACAAACAAATATTTAAGAATACAGAAACGTTATTTAACAAATACGAACTATTATCAAATCTTTAAATTATTCGGAAAATATTGCTAATTAATTTATTTTGCTATTTAAATAATTCAAAAGTTGATATTAATAATAACATAACTTTTAATGAGACTACCGCATTTAGGTTGGAAGCTAAGGGCCTACCTATAAAGTCCGCCACTACCCGAAGGATGGGGATACAAAATTGGTATATAGGGTAAGCCGGGGCAAAGGTTTGTATTGAAATTTGAATAGGTGGGAGAAGATTTTCCGCGTAGCATTCGTGTCTCTGCAGAAATTCGTGCACACTGAAGAAAATTAGATATCATTTTTCTCATTTTTAATGTTATTTTTCCGCAACATTTAGGTAAAATTAGGTACTCAATATAATTTTCAAAGGTTTCAACCACTTTTTATATGTTTAGGATGTATAATAAGCTTTGAAATTCCACCTATAGATTTCGGGTTTCCCAGTTCGATGAAGAAATGCCGTCGAAACTGTTTCAAAGTAAAACTTATTTTCCTTTCTTTTTCTCTTATGTGTACAATTCTTAGACTATTGATATGATAAAAGTAAGTACTGAGTATTCATGGAAGACTTCAATCAGTCTTCAACGAGGATCAAGGAGACGCTTCAACATTGTGTTGATTAAGACAAAAGATTTTTCGGGCTCAACCTAAAATCCTCGAGACTTCTACTCTACTCTTACGCTAAGACAAACAACATTAAATGCCCATTCTCAGAGTCTACCTAGATGGCTAGGGAAGATTTTACCAAAGTTTTCATGAAAAGAAAGTGATTATCTCTAAGGACCACACAAAAAGCGAGTTCATATTATAGTAATGCCAAATGATTTTTTTTTTTAATTCAGGATAGTCATTCATCCTCAGGATACCCTTGACAATGTCAATATTTTTACTCAGAAATTTTGTATGTGATATAGTATTAACCCTATGTAATAATTCCGTAACAACACTTTTCTTATGTGATATGCTGTGATTAGATCTATAATTCATAAGTTTACATACACAACTAGGTTTTCTAAATCAGCCTGTTACAGTTCTACCATAGTCATTAATGAGCTTAACATCCAGAAAGTTAATACATTTATTTCCTTCCATCTCTAATGTAAATTTCAGATCATCACAAAAATTATTAAATTCATCTAACAATTTATAAATGTCATCATCCTTAACAATAAGAAAAGAATCATCAACATATCTCATATACATTTTAATATCAAATTTCCTTAAACATAATTGTTCTAACTTACTTATAACAATTTCACACATAGTCCCACTCAATATTCCCCCTATAGGAATTTGATTCTCCTATTTATTATATTTACCATTAAAAACAAAACTATTGGATTTTAGCACTAATTCTATACCTTTAACTATCTTTAATAATCACAGGAAGTTTTAATTCATCTAATTTCTTATAACGAAATACATTTTCAGAAGATAATATGGCATAGTGGTAAACATGTTAACCACATCAAGTGAAACCATACTATATCCCACTGGAATACTAACATGTTTTAGATTATTAACACATTTCATACCACTTCTAACAAGTCATCTAACAAATCAAATCATTATTTATAGAACACACATTAAAACATAGAGAGCATGGAGTAAAAGGTATTCTACCGTTCAGTTTGGAACAGTAAATAATCTTTCTTCCCCTCCTGGGACACCACTAACTTGATTGGTATTTTTAGGATGTATAAACATTTTTCACCTCAACAAACACCTAGGCCAACTTTTTATCTTGTTTAACACTATCCTTCACAAAACAAGCACTCTCAAACACATTCAAAGAGCAAATTTTGGTAAAATGAAAATACGGTAAGAAAAGTCCTCAATGGATACGCCATGTACTTATCAAAGAAGTTCATGGCTTATCCATTGAGGACTTTTCTTACCGTATTTTCGTATTTCAAAGTAGATGACGTTCTACGTACTACGTATTACTATCGGTGTAATACAATTACTCTTAAGTTCACGTCAATCGTACAGCTCACGAATAAAGTGCAAAGATTGGAACACTTTATAGTAACTTCAAGGTCCACTGATTCTTCTAAGTATAAAACGTCTGGCATCATGTTCTCTGCAGCTCCCAAAATTTCCTCATAAGCAGAACACATGAACTTCTTGTAGATGCATGTAGCTGCCTTAACACTTTCTTCGAACAGTTGTGGAAAAATGCTATCCCTGCAACTTTTCTGTGCATAGTTTAACTGATTAAAAACGCACGTAAACAGCACTTCAGCCACTGCAATGTTTAAACAACATTGCACTTTAAAGAGAAAGTTCACCGTATTTAGTAGATTTAGTACCTTCTTAAGTGGATTCATATTGATCTGGAGTTCACCAGAGTTAGATATGACTGTTCTTTTAAAAACTGTTCGTTCACAAATGTAAACAAATATCAATTGAGCCCGGAATACATACAGATAAAACAGCGAATACACAATCTTGATCAGCTTGAAGAAAATTCGTGCCTTCGGTACTTGGCTACAAAGATAAGTGAAAAAGTTGATGTATTCGTAACTTTGCTTTACTTGGGAATTTATAGACATCTGAAGGTTCGAACGTATAGTATCGATATACGAAAAAGAGTACATTTATATCAGTTTGAATCATCGTATGGATTTTCATAATACGAAGGTCATTGATCGAGAAGAAAACTTCCTACGAAGATACGTATCTGAAGCAGTAAATAGATTATGTTAGGGTTTTTTATATATGGTTACATAATAAATGAAATTCTTATTTCATGTCTTATGTTGGTAATGCTCGTGTTATGGATAATGCCGTTTCCCACACTGCATTGAATCTTAGTACTGAACCACGTAATGAGGGAGAGGGGTCCGTCTGGACGAACCTTCCATGATTTTAATTATGAACTAGTGTTTTACATGTGATTGACTAGTAATTTTAATAACAAGATTTTAATTGTATCTGCACCTCAGGTATGTAATACGTTTTTAATACTTTATTATAATTATTGCTTTGAATGGAATGTAAAAATGTTATGTATACGACTACAATTTCTCTCTGTTGTTGTCAAGTATTGTAGATGATGAAGAGAGTGATAAATCTCGAAACGATAAAGTAGTAAAGATGAACGACTTGCTTACATTTTTAACATTTTTAAACTTTTAAGTGAAGGTGAACTGATAACGTAAAGTAGTGAATGAATTGATTGTCTAAAATAGTGACACATAGCTTGGCAGTGTTTGATAGTGAAATCAAAATTAATACTAATATGAATAATCAAATAGAGAGTAATTTGTTTTGATGGAGAGCTGCAGTTTTTAAAAAATAATAAAATAAATAAATGAATTCGTGTGTTTGGCAGACTTGGCGTTAGGTACGTCGCTTTAAGTTGGTATTAGATTTGACGTATAATGTCAATGCTGTGTGTTATGTAACGGTTTGATATCACGAACTGTGTAATACTTAAAATATTTAGAAAATGTTTTTATGTAATATGAATGACGTGTGAATTGATATTCACAAAACATGAAGTATGGGAAGTTTGGGGTATGGATTTTTGTATTTTCTGTAATTTTTAATTTTACCTGTGTGAAGGCATTGAGTGATGATAGAATATCAGTTTTACTATGTAGTGTTAACAACTAGAAAGACCTGAAGAGGAGGCCGTAATTTAGAGCCTCGGAACGTCGTCATTGTCAACCTTCACATTTAACATAATGCAAGAAATAAAGAAGAGACTTATTGAATGAATGTAGATCTGTGTTTAGAAAGTGTTATTGTGTACATATTCACAGAGATAAATTTATGCAGTGTCATTATCCATCCGAGTAGCGCCATGAGGTTCTTGAGATTATATGACCTCATTATTTTTATTTTTTTGAAAAATATTGTCAAACTGAGGGTGAATTAAATTTTTAGAGAAGCGGGATTAGTTGGCATAATTAGACTACCCTATGCCAACTTACCCCAAATCGACTTTGCTCACCACAGCGCCAACAGCGTATAATTAACAAGATTCCATCAAGTTATTTCAAGGCTTCACCAATCAACAAATTTTTTCATGCGAAAAAATACTCGTTAAGAGAAAAGAAATTAGCGAGTTCGAGTAACGCTGCTTTAAGTGAGACTACTCTATTTGTAGAGTAGAGGAAAACGTTGCACAAAATATTTAATCCATTTTAAATTCCCTGTTTTAATTTGGTTGAACTTCGTTCATTGGATTTTGCGTTGGCATTAAATTTTCTATGGAAAATTCCACTATCTTTTGCTCAATATAATGAAACGAAATTATTAATGGCGCAATTAGAAACTTCCTGAGGTTTCTTGAAAATAAATAATCAAAAGCAATGATATGGATATTTCTTCAAACGCTTTAGATCCAACATCGGGAAGTCTCTGAACAATGACGTAGAGGCTCTTAAAACAACATGAAAGAGGGTTCAAACGTTTAGTGATAAAAATTCGTTAATCTTTATTTTATGAATTGTCATATAGCACCTTTACAACTACTCCGAACTCCAAATAATTCCGCTTTTATGAAAAATAATGCAGTTAATTTTTAACTAGCTTATGTGATTTGATGAGAGAGAGCGGGCCATTTTCGTGCCTCGCGCGTATTTGTGGTATTGGCATTTTTGTTGTGGCAGCAGTGGTATCGCGGTGGTTGGCAACACTGACGACTGTCGAGGCAGCAGCGGCGATGCTTGCGGGGCGAGAAGAGAGCGATGGCATTCGTGTATCCCAAATAAGGATTCAAGTAGAAGGGGATAGGAGCATTTTTTATGTTTTATTGTACTATTTGTTTATGGTAAATGTAACGTGCTATTGAAGATTATCTACATGGAGCGATAGGAGTTGGATGGCATTTAGGTGGACCGGTTACCAAAAACTTGGCCCACGTGGAGGGGTTAGTAGGAGTATTTTGTATTTTTGTTTCCGCCGAGAATTGAACCCCGGATGACTTGGTGATGAGCAAGTACGCTAGCGTCTGAGCCACCGGGGGGACATACGGAGAGCCTTAAGATCTTCAGAAACATTCGTGAGCAATTTTTTGGAACACGACGAATTGTTTCGTAGTAAATCACCTAATGTTGGAGAGAACAGTCAAATACATATCTTGTGTCATCCGTAAGGAAATATTGAAATTATTTCTGCAAGGAATATTTGGACGATTGCTTCTCGCAATCGTAACATTCAATGAACGTCTGACTTCCTACATGCGGTAAATATCGAAAACTTTTCTAATTATGACGACATTTTTTTCTCTTTTCTGAGAAGCTGTCAAACTCCACTTTTCGCTTTGATTTCTTTCGTGGAAAAAATACGAATAGGATATAAATTGAAAATTATGTATTTTTCGTGTAAACCAATAGTATTACCAAAATACAAAAAAATCTAATCCCCGAAGGTCTAATTTTGACCGATTTCACGTGAAATAACCAAGAAAGAAGAGAGGAAAAACAAAGAAACAACTTATCGGTTGATAAAAACCTATCTAAATACTGATTACGATGACTTATTGAGGAATATGAAATATTATTGTGTCTTCCAGGCCCCGGAGCCCCAGCCTTCATGGACAGCTGCAGTGACAGCGAGGCGCCCGGGTGCGCTGGCGCGGGGGCGGCTCTGAGCAACGCGGTCCGCGCCGCAGGGCCGCCCAGCGACGCCTTCCCTGACGACGCTCAGCGCCGCTTCCTGGCCAACGTCAAGCAGGAGATGGACGACGAGCCGCTGTTCTATAAAGGACCCGGCGACCCGGCCCTCACTTCTTGTCCTGGTGAGTGGCCTCCGTCCAAGGCGAGACATACTCCGAGTCTGTTTCTTTGCTTCCAGAAATATCACTTCGGAACGGAAACATGCAGAGTTTATTGTATATGTCGTAGTAAATTTTCCTCAACATGGTCTTAGGCAGTGCCTCAGGACATGCGAATTCCGTCGCCAACCTCGGCCATCAATTGAATGCAGTTGCCCTTGAGCGTCATTCTGTTCCTTCTGTGTCGAGCGTGTGAAACTAATATTATCCGTGTCTTAGTTTGATGTGGTATTAACTTGTATTTCTTTACAGCAATTGGTCGCTTTTGTGACTAATATAAATACGTATCTGGATGTAACTTGAATTGTAGAAGTTGGCAAATTGCATAATTCTCGGCAAAGTTACAAAACTTGGAATATACTATTGCGTTGTTGACAAATTTCGTCTCGGCTGTCGCCCGCTTCCAATTCCCCCTTTGTTCGGAAAATTAAGTCCCTGGCTTCCTTTAACAAATCTGCTTCGAACATGTTTAGGCAACTCGTAACAATAACTGCCGATTATTATGACTAGTAAAATAGTGGTAATAGTATAGCTAGTAAATAGCAGAATCTCACACAAAAGGTGTTTATGGGATATGGTATTTATTATAATGACGTTCTATAATAATTAGTATTAGTAGTTCTAGACTTAGAGACTTTGTTTTTTCTTTTACTCATTTCAATGTATCATATCTGATAAAACACCGTAAGTTGGTAGACTTTTACAATATCCAGAATCGTATTGCAATTCCAAGTTTCCAACGACCCAGAAAAATGCCTCATTTCATTGGCAAGAAATGAAGAGATGACTTCGTACGTCAGATTCTCATACCAATTTCCCACCTCATTTTTCGCGTATTCCCTCTTAAATCTGAAATGACTACATCTATCGAAAAAAGGCCCTTTTTTTCTTCTGTAGGGGAAAGAATGCATTCTGAAGTAAAATTCTTTCGATTCGCGTAAATGTAAATAATATTCCTTAGTTATTCCATCGTGGATGCTGATTCATTGTCTAGTTCCAAAGCGGTATCGTAAAAAATATCATAGGAAAATAATACCTCGTGTCCACCACGAAACCATCTTCTCAAGTAAATATCCTAAGTAACGTATTTCATTGTTCTTCCTTTCATCTTTTCATTAAACGAAGATGAGGGGTTGTATATTTTTCCTTTATTCCTCCCTGACTCTAACGAACCTTTGCCTGAAGCCATCAAAGAGTCCGTGACGAAAGGTAATGTTTTGACGCCACCACACATTCGGCCAGGTGATAAAGCCACATCCCTCCAATATTCTCTTCGCTCTGCGCCCCTTCCGCGATGGCAACAGGTCGCTGCGTGGAGAGGGACATCGAGGGAAGACATATCTCATCCAGGAATCGGGAGGAGGGGACGGTCGCACCGACACCTGCACACCGCGAACCTCCAATGCTCTCCTCCATTTCGGGTGTTCGGCCCACTGTAGGAAAGGCGAGTTTTCACTGAAAGGAACTAATGGTACATATTATAATATGGAAAATGAAATGAACATTTTGTCTCAAAAATAGTACAACCTTTCAATTGTACTTTCTTTGATTGGAACCATAAATCTCGTTTAAGAGCACCTCGATATTACGAATAAAATTATTTACTTTAAGACTTTTGGCGAGGTTCAGGTCATAAGTCTTGCTCTTCTACCTAATCGTGACTTGGGTAAGGGAATTGGGAAGGAGAAATGTTGGGTTGCAGGGGAACTTATTTGTCTGGAGTAGGTGAGGGAAACCCCAGCTGAAAACTTCCCCTAGTTCGGCCGTGCAAGGTTTGAAACCACTCTCTACCACTCAGCAAAATCGTAGAAGCGAAATAAAAGAAATTTCTGCGTACTACTTTTCTAGGATTTACCAAAAAGAAACTTAAAAATACTTCTCATCCACAAAAGAAGTCGCCACCTCAACACGTCGGTTCAATTCGGTGACAACCTTCGAGACCATCCATCATTCACTTGTGAAACCAAATCAGGTTTTGGTGATAGCAACCTTGAAGTTGCTGAAAACGTTTTTATGAAATGCGTACTGATCGAGTTAAATTTGATCGTGCATGAATATAAGAAATATTGGATATAAAATTAATGCGGGAAAGAATTAAGCAAGATTGAATCATTTACTCTTCATTGACGATCTGAAACTGTTGGCCAAGTCCCCTGACAAGCTTCGTTCACTAACGGGTATTGTGAAAACATTCAATGAAGACATAAGAATGAATTTGGCCTTGATAAGTGTGCCACTGTGAGTATACGAAAGAGGAAAAATGGAACTAACTGGCGAACCTATTGAAGGAATTGAAGAACTAAAACCAAAAGCACTGTATCGGTACCTTGGAATACCATAGAAAAGCAAAATTTATCATGCTAATCTCAAGAATGAATTTACGAACAAGTACAAGAGGCGTCTAACTAACGCACTTAATACTAAATTGTCTTGGGCAAATATTATCACTACCATCATTACCTGGGCAATTCCTGTCCTTACTCGTTTGGCATAGTAATATGGTCACATGGATCTCAATGACTTAGATTGATTGACTAGGAGATGGCTGACTAAGTTCAGATACCTGCATCTAATCTCTTCTACCATTAGGCTGCATTTACTCCGAAAGGAAGGTGGACGTAGGTTGTTAAATATCCACAAGTTATGTAGGAATTAAGAAAATAATTAGGACCAAGTTTATGCTCTCCAATGAAGAAATAATGATGATTGCAAAAGCTGATGACAGATATACACCCCTTATCCTAGGTAATACTAATCAGCAATGTGAACCAATGAGTACGAAAGAAGATGGAAAGAAGAAATGGAAAGTTTCCAAAGTTGTTGATGTAGAGCGAACTGCGTCCCTACAATGGATCAATGATGGACACCTTTACCCTGAAACAGAGGGGTTTATAATGGCCATTCAAGATGGAGTGATGAGGACTAGAAATTATGAGAAACATATGTTTCTGTTTCATGTAGGAAGGATGTTCATTCTCGCAGAAGATGCTTACTTAAGCGGGCATAACCAAGTGGTCAAGGTAATCCATCAACAGCTTGGTATGAATTACGAATTATTTAGACGGGATGTAACACTACCATATTATAAATACCAACCGTCAGCAGTACTTGAAGATCAGAAGCATGTCCTCTATTGGGATAGACCTGTGCTGACAGACAAAACAGTAGATTATAATTACCCAGATATCCTTCATATTGATAAGGAAAATAAGACAGCCACCATAATCGATATTGCTGTTCCGCTGACTCACAACATTACTTCAACGAGTCAGAAAAAGTAAGGAAATACGAGGATCTAGCACTTGAGATCCAGCATATGTGAATGTTAGACGTTGAAATTATCCCCTTAGTGATATCTGTCGAAGGTATTTTATCGAAGAGGTTTAAGAAGAATTTGGAAGATTTCGGAATAAAGAAGTATATCATGAAGGCCGCACAAAAAGCTTTCATCCTGCAGACTTGTCAGTTTGTCCGAAAAACTTTAAAGTAATCAATAGCTCATCATACAGGCCAGGATGGATTTCCTTTATGTATAGATAAATCTCAATCCTAATACTATGTATGGGGTTGATGTAAGTTTCCAGTTTTTTACTGAGAAATGATCAATAATAATTATAATAATAGTAATAATATGAATTTATTACATTTCAAAAATATAACTTACAAAATACTGTCAGTATATGCGACTAACTGAAGCAACACAAAATGTATAACATCATAGTAATGTATAAACAACATTAATAATGAATTTAACTCACAATAACTGTTATCAACTCAAAATTGACAAATAAATACTTAAAAATTAAAAAACTACAAATTAATATTACACACACAAATTGAATTGGAGTGTTCTACCATCAGAAACCTGTAATTGATAGTTATTAAAGAAACATTAAATTTAGCTAATTTTACTTACTAAAGAGATTGAGTCTTTGTGCAAGGTTTATTTGAATATATAGAATAGTCGCCGAATTTCGCATCTTTTTCCTTTTGTGCGTTAAATTCATGTAATTTGTCTTTCGTTCAATCGACGAAAGGTTTTAGACCGATAGAATAATTAGTAGTGGTAGCCTCTTTGCTCCCTCTGCTCCTCTCAGCCAATTGTTTTGCATTGTTCCATAATTTCCTCGTAGTACCGCTTTGATTTCCTGCTATAGTTCTCTGATAAATGTGTAAGTTATGCGCGGTATGCCAATTTTGTTTTGAAAATAAACTTGTAAAAACAGGAGAATTCAAAGCGAAAGAAAAATCAGAAATGTTCGTGTATTCACAAATTCCATGAATTTCAGTCAACAGCCCTCGCCATAAAGGTTAATATTGCCTCCTTACAACTGCTTCCACGAACTCAGATCTTCTTTGTTAAAAACGCAACCAATAAGTGTGTGATTCAGTAGAAGTCGCTGGTGTCTCTAATCTCTAGGGTTATGGCAGGTACCATTCCAGAACTGGGTGAGATTTTCAGCTGAGATCTCCTTCGCTTACTCCAGAACAATGGCGTTCGTTAGATTCCCCAGCAACGCTTAACCATAAACGAAAAATATTAATTTCGAGCGATAATTAATTTTGAGAAATTGTAGAGTAGTGTTCTGAAGTGTGGACAGATTGATGTAAAAAGTAATAATGACACGTTCTAATATCCTCTGCATGCTTCAGGTCCACCGACAGAGAAGCTGGACGCCCACGGCTTCCTCGGCTTCCCATACGCGGCGGCAGCGGCGGCGGCGGCAGCGGCGGCAGCAGCGGCGGCGGCGGCGGCGGCGGGTGGGCCGCTGGTGGACGGCTCTCCGGGAGCGGGGGCAGGACCCGGACCGCCACCGTCTCACCACCCACTGTTCGCGACGCAGGCGACCACTGCAGCCTTGGGACTCAACCCCATTGACCGCTTGTACTCCATGCAGACATCGTATTTCTGCGGGGAAGAAGGGACGCTCGCGGACCCTTAGAACAGGATTTACTTTAGATGTTGATGTCCTCTCTTGATCGTTTATAGATACTCTGGTTTTACGCTGTGATAAGATAATATTCGATGCTTCCTGGTTTGTTGAGGACGATGTCCTCGTTAGCGAAGTTCATCATGATCTGAAACTGAGGAATGAAGCGACTACAAATACGTTTCCCAGATTGACATTCGAACTGTGCAAAAGAGTCCAAGTTATCAATTAATTTCATTACGCGACTTTATTCTGACTATGTTGGTCACTTGAACAAACTAATTCTCTTGAACATGTTTCAGGCCTCTACGACGTAGCGTGTTATTATAGGTCCTGAATCACGTGATCATCGGTTTTGATACCTAGGTTTGATGCATCAAAAGCTGGTGACACGGTATATGTGGATAAGTTTATGGGTACAAGTTACGTGTCAATCCAGCAGAAAATACTCATGTTGAACCTCTTCCGATAATATCCATAAATATCCTGGAGGTACCACGACCGAAGGTTAGGGGTCTAGGTACTTGTCACTGGTACTTAGATCACTTAAATTATTATCCGCCTCGAAATATTCACGAAATCAAATGGTGCTCCAGAAAGGTGTAAGGCACATTCTTCTGCTTGACGAATCAGTTAAACGGGAGGAATAAATATCATGAACAGTCCACGACGCGGGTATCATTAAGAAGATACAAAATTTTTCCTGGACTATCTTTTTCAGCGCATAATTACGGATAATAGTTAATTTTACTTTAAAACGGTAAATTTCTGTACGTTGATAGATGTTTTATCACAAATTAGGGTTTGAGCTAAGTTTCAATGCAGTATCTTGTTAAATAGGACCTATGTTGGCTTCTAATAAATATAGTTGCAGATTCAAGATTCCCGATGTGGCTAAGGTGTGAAACAAAGGAAGCACGCCATCACACTGAAACATGTGTAGTAGATTTCCTCGAAATACAGTTGATGGATCACAATAGGATTCTATGAGTGAGAAGTAGTGTACTATAATGTAATTCCACTTAGTATACAAAAACCTTCGAGGGAATATGTGAAAGGGCTTAATTGTATGTTACGTTGATATCTCCCGAAAGAGTGGATTTTGTCAAAGATGAGACACTCATACATTTATGGTGCTTGACTGTACACGTCTTTTCGAGAATTTAATCTTTGATGCATCCTTAAATTCCATTGGTTGCAGACTACGAACGTCTGAGTCGTCAAACTTCGCATTGAATTCATGTACCATATTCACTAAATTTCTCACAGAGCAAATCTCTTGGTAAAAATTTGGTTAAACACTTGATGTCCGATACAATTTCTCCGTGACGAGCTTCGAGCATCGAGTATTTGGAAACGTTCCAGAAACATTAATGAATAGTAAAATCTCTTGAAGTGTAGATGAGTATTCGCTTACTTCACCAAAACTGGAGTATGTATGGTAAGAGAGTTTGTGAAAACTAAGGATCCCATTTACATATGTTTGGGCAATATTTAAAGAAAGTTTACAAATAATTTCTATGTTACACTCCAATTTTCGTCATCAGCAAAGAGAATTAATAAGATGAATGGTTGGGGGCGGGGAAACGTCAATGCAGGATTCCATTCATTCCCCTGCCAAAATTGCAAAGACATCACTATGATTTGATCTCGTTCATGAATTCAGTGCAAATCCAACTTCCGAAACGGTGTTGGAGAAGACATTTGTGCAACGAAGCGAATTACATCCAGCAAGAGACGTTTCCAGTTATGGCTGGGTATTTGTAAGTATAAACATCCATTTTAACAAAACATCAGTCACCTTAATTTTCTTAATATCTGTAATATTCTTACGGCCTTATTCATTAATTTTTGAGCTACCATTCCAATCATTTGAGTATCCGGATTGGCTCGACTTCCAAGTAAGTCGGATAATTGGATTTATTCTGTTCTCACTTTACTCAATCGAACGAAAAAAGTGTCCTTGTGAGGCAGTCAGCCAATCCTTCGTTGTACGTAAAATACGATAATAAACATTTAATTCATTCAGAAGATACTGATAAACAATTTTGATGAAGTCTGAATTTTTAATAAAGTCTTCCTAGAATACATTATTTCCACCTATAAGTTATTTGGTTCTCCCAGTGACGTGGAATGGAAACAAGTCGTCGCAGTTCTTTTCATTCGGACATGAACGATTATCATTAACGACTCTCACTCAGGACGCGTTCCGTAATACGCATTCCTTGTAGAGAATCAATTGACTTATTAAGAGTGTGTGAGAAGCCACTCACCCTTGGAACAATTGCCTCAAGAACCAAGGGGTTCAAGGAAACATCCATCATCGGTTGTTCGATCCCAAGCCACCGCACAAATGTGAAATGCAGAGGGTTTCGAAGTACAAAAGATGCTCAATGATTTTGCATAGTAACTGCAATTCTTAAGTGGCTTGATGAGTTGTGTCACCAGGAGTAAGTAAAATATGGCTTGTAATACTCTCTTGCTAATCACTTCCTATTTCCGAAACACGAGTCTCGTTGCCTAGTCATTTTCAATTTGTCTCGGGATTGCAGCGTATTTGTACTTTTGCTTAACTAACTTTTAATTACATTCATTTCTCGATGCAATTATTCTCGAACATTTTGGAATAGAGATTTCATTTACTATGATAATTTCCTTCACTATCAGATACGATCTAGTAAAAAAGGTAAATAAGATGAATTTGGACAAATGTGGTGAGTGAGTGTTGCATCAGAAAGTTGACAAATGTTCGTGTTATGTGGCAAATATTACGAACTGTATTTCAGACACCGAGTCTTGTGCACTCTGCGAAAAGCGCTGGAGCGCCAATAAACATTTTTGCTCTCTCGGTGTGAAAAGTGTCTTTTTATGTTTCCCAGACCCCCTCCGTTACACAGAATGCTTCATCTCCTCCGCTTTTCCCTCTCAGTTCCTCGGAATCGCCGAAGCGAGGTAAGATTCTCTTGAATAGATTTCTCACATTGCGGGATTTTCGTATTAAAATGTAGATCAAAGCCACGAAAATTCTTTGAAAATTCGTTCTTTGAAAATATTCGTAACATAACAAAACTTATTCTCATTTAATTACAATCTGTATTAGAAGTGGGGAACGCAGTCTCAATGACTATGTTGCACTTCAAAGAAAGAAAACATTTTTCTGTAGTTATCGTACTTTGCAAACATCACAGATGCGAGGTTGTTCCCATTTTTTTTCAGCTGTGGAACATCGACCTTATTTTGCTACTTTTCCGATTCCAGTAAATAGAGTTGATTAGCAGACAAACCTCTGGCGTTGATTTATTGAACTGATTGTTGGCTTAAAAATAGGAATCCTGTTTGCCTAAAAAAAAAGGCTGATTATTTTGAAAATATATAATTTCGAGAATAAATGCTTTTCATTGGTTTATTCGACGTGACGTCATAACTCTCGGATCCAGATGAGTGCTACAGAAAGCGAGCTGAGGACGCGCTGGGAGGCACCTGCTTCAAATGCTACGGGGATTTCGCATACGTCACTCATTAACTTCTGTATGTTGTACTATCATTTTATCATATTGTTCAGTGCTGTCATGTTTCACTTATTCTTTTTCTTTCTTTTTTGTTGCAAATAAAACGTAAACCAAATAGGAAAAAAAATTCTGAATAGACTGACAATTTAACTTGCAATTTAATATTCTGTATTGCTTCATTCGAAATAAAAGTATTTGTTGGGATTCTGTTATTAAGTGAAACTTGATTGTGAGAGCATCGCGCTTTCATATGTATAGGAACATCCAGCACCTCTTTCCACTCACTTTCTTAGAACTCAGCATTAGTAACCTACAATAATTTTTCTTAAAGGTTGAATACTTGGAATTTGAGAGACAAAATAAAAAGTCTTTTTGATAATGCCAGAAATGATCAAAGATGAAATCTGAATTTTTCACGATTTTCGTACGGAGAGAATTATACAAAAGAACAAAGAAACCAATGTTCTTTTCCACGAAATTATAATAATAATAAATTTACTGTCAAAACTGTTATCTACAGTTTCGTAACTACGTCATATTTTCAAGTCTGAACTGACTAGTGATTTTGTTAATAGAACAAAATGAAGTAGTTTCAGTATTAATTGTACTGTCTCGAGATAAGGGGTTTCATCTATCAATTATTTTCATTATGTTTATGCTATCGCCTGTTTTATATCCACATAGCAAAACCAGCCTTCAGTAGGAATTAAAATCAAGAAGTAAATACTTGAAAATTTAATTTACAGAAGACAAAGTAAGTCGTACAACAAAAAACCCTTCCACCCACCTATCTGCTAAATTTTGTCTCGTCAACATTTCTTTATAAAATTGATTGGTTTCGTAGAAAGTTTGTGAAAGTATCTTGCCTAAATTTTGACCCGTCTGTTTTCTTCAAGAATTTTTTCGTTGTAAAATTTTAAAGTTGTGATCAGGGTCATTTTTTATTTTGGAGTTTTCAGTAATAAATAATGTTATATCACACCTTCAATGTAGGTTGACCAAACCATCAAATACTTAGAAGTGGATTAATTTACTGGAAAGGGGAACTTGGAAATCGAAAATGAAGTTATTTACCGGGACTTTGTAATTTTTGCTAATATTACACCTACAGTCCCAGAAGTCGAGGAGCTCTGCAGAGACTTGAGGAATACTGAATCCCAAGTTTTCAGAGGATCAATCCACTTCAACTAATATTTTTCAGTGCAAATTCTGTACATTTGTGTAATTTTCCTTTTTGCAGACCTAACATTCTGATGATATTGCAAAAATTAGAAACGAAGCTTTATGCGACTGATTTCAATATAATTTGCACATATGGATTATTTAAAAACCTAAACACAAAAAATATTGAAGCTAAGTTTAGCTGTCACAGTATATAACAGTGAACAATGAAATTGTATTAGAAAGATTGGACTATCTCGTTTTGTGACGCAGGTTAACTAATCAATTAAAAGAGATTTATAAACTCATACTACACAGATTGAACACAAAACTGACTTGTGATGAACTACGAAATATGAGATTATAAACAGCGAACAGATACCAACTGTTGGAGTTAGTGTACGGTATCAGTTTGAAAAAGGAAACTAGACAGGAATGTGTTCCCTTCTTCAAACTGACGAATATTTCCAGATGAGTTTCCACGTGAGTACTTCCCGTCTTACAGCATCTGCATAGTTATACATGTTTGGAGCAAAAGAACGAGATTTAATGCCAGTTCCTTCTCTGAACCGCTGAATTGGTTTTGCCAATTTTGTCGAAACAGTTATACACAACTGTTATATATTGTTTATTTTTAAGTTCTTTATAAACTTCTCATATACTACTTCAAATATAACACCGAGATCGAATTATATACCACGACAACCCTAGTTATCTTCTTCAATTCCTCGAAGAAACAATATTCTTAAGAAAGGAATTATTGTACCCTACATCAAGCCTTCCCCGACACGTATGCAACCCGCTTCTCAGGAGCGCGATGCGGAGAACATGACGTAATCGACTCCTGGGACAAGTTGGTTTGATTAAAAATGTAGAGCCAAGCTGATCCAGTCATCTTCAGGTGAAAATTATGTAAGAATACAACGATTTCTACTGTGTCATAACTCTTGTTTTGTAATTAAATATGGTTGTTATTGACTCATTATTACGTTGTACCCGACACTAAGAACACTTATCTTTCCAAATCAGTCACTTTCGTAGCATTGTAATTTGCTATATTCTTATGTTCAACTTATTTTTCAACGTTTCAGGTTACTTATTTTTTCGTTTTTTTTAGTCGTCTAAAGTTAAAAATATCGAAGATACTCACGAGATGTCACAACGAATTTCGCAGCGAACTAAATAGCACGCAATGTAAACAAACATATGACAGAACTTGTAATTCCACCATTTGTATCACGAAAGATAATCACATTCTAGATCAATTTTTCATCTTGATCCATCACATTGTTTAGATACTTTTTAATGGTAAATTATTGTAAATATTCCTAACTTAATCGTGTGAACGATCGAATGGTATAGCTTCAGTCATTAGTTGGCAATTTCAATACTCATACTGCACGATTGGATAATATTGGATTTCGATAGGTATAATTTTAAAGTGATTTGAAATTTCAAATTAAAAACTGCTATATTTACACAATTGAGTCTCTCTAATTTCTGACAAATAAATGTAATTTTATATTTTAGAGTAAAATATCTTACGAAAGAAAAACTCCGAACTGTAATTTACATGCTGTCGAGAGTATATGCATGATATTTATTCTTTGTTCTTACTGTTATTACACTCGTGAGGCTCAAGTATGGTGGAAAAAATAGAAACCCTCCAAGCATTTCAATTATACATTACGAACTAAGTGATATGTTGATATCTCGGTTTAATACACGTCAGTTGAGTTAACCTCTTTGCATGGACTGAACGATGAAAGATTTTAACCGAGGAATATGTTAGGAAAGCAGAATTCAGGTAAATCTGGACACCTATAAAATGTGTAATTGTATATAAATTGTGCAATGAAAACATTATGCAAGATAGGTCCATAATACGCTACAAATCACATTCATAGAGGTATCGATAGAAATAAGCTTCATAATTGCATCGTTTATAACATCAACAGTAAAAAAGTCACGAATCGTCAAATTTAAGACTCAAATTTAAACCACTGAATGTTTGAAGATTTCTCGAAATGAAGGAGAACCCGGAATGGACTAAGTAGAATATTATTTCTTTTTCTTGAAACTTTTAATTTATCGGTTACTCTGTTGTTTTTGGTTCAAATAGCTCATCATCTGGTCTGACCCTTTATTTTTCTCAGTCAGCATTTTCCGGGTATTCGGGTAACCAACTTAGTTTGTTCTCGGAGCATCCAACGTCCTGAAAACTCCCGTACTTCCTTAGCTCTGTGCCATGTGGCAAGAGAAACCCACTAAACTTAAAGCCTGGAGATATAGGAAGGAAACGAAGCGGCCACCTACTTTAGGTGGACCCTAAATCGTCACTGCCAACACATAGTATTGGTGTTCCATTTGCCTGCGGATTAGTGGATGTGGTACACGCGTATGAAGGTAATTTTTACTCGTTTGAAAGTTTTAAAAGAAATTTACGGGTCAAAATGCCTTCCTGACTCGCAGTATCTGTCCAAAGGACAAGAAAAGAAATAAGTTGTTGGAGAAGAATCCAAACTTATCTTCGGCGTCTACTGTTAGCTATTCTCAGGCAAATGCGCTCGCAGTGCTATCTGGTGGAACGACCGAAAACGGTCGACTTTAAAATCTCCAAGGCTTCAAAGTAACAGAATGTCTCTTCCCTAAACATGAAATTTCCGGAATCTGCTGACAATGAGAGGGTGTTGAGGGCGCAAATCTGGCGAACGTTCGAAGCGGGAGCGACGAGGCGCGAACTCTGAAGGCAGCGAGTGGAAGGATTCGCGCGGCGAAGAAGCGTCGCTCAAATGCGGCGGAAGAGCCGCGTTGCCGCAAGCGGCGCGGAAGAAGGGGGGGGGGCACACTTACCGCGATGTTGGAGCTGCTGTTCTCGAGCCAAACACTTGTCCAGATGTGTCGGAGTCGGCGCTACGGGTGTCGCGAGGGGACGTCGAAGAGCTGCGAGGCGATAACGAGGTCAACTAACAAATTCATGTTTACGCCACTCATATTTCTATGGTATATATCTGTGATAAAAGATATATAAGGAAAAATATGACCGTGAAATGCACAAGCTTAGATCATAGTTCAATGGCATAGGTTCTCGTTGAGGCAACCTTTGATATCTTTGATCATAAATATGACCGTGTTACTTTTAAGTAGCGAGACATTCAGTTATTATTTTCTTGAATAATATCGAAGATATTACTTTCCTCCATATCATCTACTTACGGGGAAGTTTCACACTGTTTCATATTTAGCATTCCAAATGTACACAGGACAATATTATCTCATGACACAATGAAGCAACACGTTCAATTGTCTATGAATATTGTTTATTACTTGATTCGTTTGTCAGGAATCAAGAAGTCAAGTTTTCAAATAAATGAGTCACGTAGCATCTTTTCTGGATTTAATATTTCAATGCTGTTATCTCCGAAAGAAAAGGGTGAAAGATAAAATAATAGGAAATCGTGGTCACTTCTTCCGAAGTTCTAACATACGATACGCCCTTTGCGTGATTTCCTCCATCCAGAAAAATCACGGGGACATTTACGTATTAATGTTTAGGATTACAAATCAAAAGGAACTCAGTTATAATAATCACAGGATTTTGATGATGGATCACTCGAAGATTTGTGTGAGTGTACAAGGAAGAGGGAATATCACATTTCCGTGAACTTTCTCCGCTTGCAATATTCCATTATGAAATGGAACTTGTGCCCGAGAGGAAACATTAGGAGAAGGACTATTACGATGTACAATTCTTCCTTCATTTCTGGACGCAATTTGTTCTAAAGTTTTTGGTATTGTCGACACAGCAACATTCTCAATAGAGAGAAGGAAGATAACTGACAGAACTCCGATTGTTGTGTTCATCAGAAAGCTGTTTTCTTTATCTCGCAAGGCGATGAGATTGGACGCATTCATATTTCCACATCCCCCTATGAAAAAGATCTAATCCTTCAATAATCCTTCCGTATGATTCTCTTCCAAAAGAAATGAAAGATCTATAAAATGAATGTTTTCAAATTTACAATAATTAGCTTCGTATTCCATCATTGCTTCTGTAATGTCAAGGAACTTTTCGGTTTTAGAAAACCCGATATAAAATTTAAAAATTACATTTAATATCCCACAAAATATTTTTTATGTTCATGTCTATATTGTGATGCACCTTCGGTCACCCTCCGGTGGCCCTATGCGTCAAGTACGTGGTAGGTTGAACATCCTAATCTACAATCGCCGCTGACGTGATTGGGAGGCTAATCTGAGTGCAACAACTAGATTTGCTCTGGACAGCAAATAAACACTCCCAGTATGACCACACTGACTCGGGTTAATGGATTTTAAATTAAACACAGAAACATATTGATGTATTCGGGGCCTGAGAGTCGTCCGGCTAAGTGGTACTTAAAATAGTTTTAACAAAATAATTTTCTGCCAGCCCTGTCTCTCCTAGTAGTGCTCAGACACACTAAAATTTAACTACTACGAATTAAAATGATTTTAAATAAATTCCAAAATAGATTGCGCTGCTACCTTGAATACTCCAGAATAGAATATTTCCTAGCAACTAACAACTGGAGTAAAACACACGGATTCAATAAAACAAATTACACATAGAAAAGATGGTTGATCGTTACACAAAATAACATCCAGTTAACAAAAACATTTATTCAGTGAAAACTATCAGTCGACCGCACTGATTGACGAAAGAACTCGTAATTAAATACATCAGAGCATTGGTTAAGACTCATAATTAATCACACGAGAGTAAACCAGTAAATTTACACTGCGTGGGAATACTAGATTCGAAAAGCTCAATACAACAGTTAGCAAAAGTTTCTAGTCGCATTACTGCGCCCCGTTGACGTCTCACGCAACTCTTCTTGAGATGTAGGTGAAGTTCAAATTCTCTCAACGGATACGCGAAAGTCTTCGAAAAGTAACGAGGTTTCTCATACTTCTTCGTACCACGTTTGCACATTTGCCTTTCAGTGAGATCTGAAGTGCGCGTACTTTTCCTATCAGCTGAGGGCGACTTCTTGACCCGTAGAAAGCTTACCGGCGAGAGAGCTTCCTCCTTTCGAGAAGGGCGGGGTCGTTTGTCTCATGTCACGGTTGAAGCGCACGAAAGGACAGACGTGACGCCCTTTTACAGCACCTGAATCTCGCCGCAGATGGAGACGAGCGCAATAATTATTCATCACACTTCTTATTGAGTGTACCGACTGTTCATCTCAATATACAGTAAATTAGTAGTAGTAGTAGTAGTAATAATAATAATAATAATAATAATAATAATAATAATAATAATAATCCTCACTACACGCCAGCATTTGCAGCTCAGACAACAATTACACTCCATTAAACCTATTAGAATCTTGAAAAAATTCAACGGAAGCAGACAAAATTTTGGAATGGAATAGCATGGCACTGCACGGAAGACACCCTCATGACCTGAGCAACCCCAATGTCGACAAGAAAGCGTCGAACGCATGGCTCAGGCGAGGGGAGCTTTTTCCTGAAGCAGAAGGGTTTGTTATTGCCATCCAGGATCAGGTTATTCCCACTAGGAATTATAAGAAATATATTATGCAGGATCCCCATATAGAAAATGATAAGAGCAGGAAATGTGGAACTGCTTCTGAAACTATTCAACATATAACCGGAGCTTGTAATATGTTGGCACAAACTGATTATTTACATCGCCATCACCAGGTGGCTAACATAATTCACCAAGCATTAGTTTTAAGTATTGTCTTATAGAAAATAGCACACCTTATTACAAATATGAGCCGGCTGACGTTTTAGAATCAACAGACTTCAAATTTTATTATGACAGGTCAATAATCACGAACCGTACAATTCATAACAGACCAGACATGGTGCTAAGAGATCAAGTAACAAAGACCATATATTTGATACACATATCTGTGCCAAACACTCACAACCTTAGTAAACCATTTTGGAAAAATATCAGAAATACAGTGACCTTAAGGCAGAAATACAAAGGATATGAAACATGGAGAGAGTTTACATAGTGCCGGTAGCAATGTCCTCTACAGGAGTCATCCCTATCTCCCTCCACAATAGTATTAGCATGTTAAAATTGCGTAAGACCATTTATGTACAACTTCAGAAAGCTGTTTTGCTCAAACATCAAGAATAGTTAGGAAATTTTTGGATCATCCAGAGTGAGTGTGCTTGGTGTAGCCCTTATCTCACTACGACCAGCAGAAAAAGCTGAGATCCTAAACTGAATAAAGTAATAATAATAATAATAATAATAATTCTTTATTGACCATAAGAAGTACAGAAAATATATACAAAAAATACATTCTTAACATTCAACATTACATTATTCAAAATTACATTGTCCACATACAAAATTACAATATTAACATCTACTGAAATATTTTTTATATTCATCTATAATATGTTATTAATAAACAATTTTTATATTCATTTGATTTTATACAATTATGTCCAACGTATTACCATAACACTATCTTCTTAAACTTCTTTCTTCTTTTAATTCTCTTTTTCTCTCTAAGTTCTTTCGAACTTGTCAGAGAGAGTAAAAATTACCTACTTTTTATTATTTTCTAACTACTACTACGTCATTCACTTTTCCTTAAACAATACTTAACTCTTATAATTAAATATTATCACTCTTTCAATATAAAACAATAACAAAACCCAACTCCTACAATTAAATATAAACAATACCACCCTTAAAATATACAATATAGTTGTTCTACATTATTTTATTCCTTCATTCTCTCTCATTTTTTAAAAACTTATTTTTTCTCAACTAACCACTCTTTCAATTTTCTTTTTAGTATAAATTTTGATTGAATTTCAATTAAATCATCAGGCAACTCATTTAATAATTTAGGAACTATAAAATTTCTCATTCTTTCACCATATCTATTAAAAGTATTTGGAATCAAAAAATTATGTCTCTTCCTCAAATAATAATAATAATAATAACTATGGTGATGATGATGATGATGACGGTGATGCAGCTCGATGTATTGCTGAAACAACTGTTACAAAACAAATCTCTTTGAAATTCAAAGACAGACTTATAATGAAAACATGACTTTATGGAAACAACCTCATTAAGGCCATTAAAACTTATGCATTTCGTCCTTAGTGTACAGCTTTGGTATTTTACATTGGTGTGGCATTGATTTAAAAAATCTGCAGAAACTCATGCGCACCCCAATGACTAAGTACAGATTTCTACATCCTAAGTCAAGCACACAAAGATTGGAAGTTCCTCGAAAATTAGGGGGAAGGGGCATCATTGATTTACACGACCGCCAAGTTTATTCCCTTCACATATATTTAAAGAAAAATCAACAATCATAAAAAATCATGAATTATTTTTTCATAGAATAAGGAATTTCGTAGCGCAATAACAATAGTATTGCGCTATCCGCAATTTAGTGTTCAAATTTGTGTTACAAGAATCAAAAAAAAAATTAAATTACCGTCTTATGAAATCCTTTTTGTACCAAACTTGTTCATACAATCTACTGAATGATAAAGATACGATAACATTTAATTTGACGATAAATATTGCATGGTAATGATTTAATGATATATAATTTCCATCAAACTAAGATTTCACTGATTGACTGATTTTTCTTCGCACAATTTGTCAATATTTTTGCGAAACATTTTGTACAGAAAAAGATTTTCATTGCATATCTACTTGACCTTTACTGTGCTTACGAATGAAGATTATTCACCGCTGTCGAAAGAACACTTGTCTGAGCACTATCCTGAAAAGGTTTCGTTCATATCGAGTTTTTGCTACTTAGAATTCAAATTTAATGCCGGAAGTTTACATTGTTTTGAGAAGGTAGCTATTAAGCGCTGCTGTTAAGTTTCACTCATGTTCCGCGGAATCAATGTGAGAGATTGAAAATGATTCCCAGCAAAACACACTCGGTTGTTTAATCGTAGATTCTTCAACTTTGTTTTTTGCAACTCAATAAACATATTTTGTGCGACTAGACAAACGTATATTAACCAGGTAGGAGGCGCTACCTGGTGAAAATGACCACAGACCTCAATAATCAATTCATAACATTCTTTCCAGCGAATTTCGAAGTCTGCCGTTTTAAATAGCTTCTTATTGTTGAATGTCTAACGCATCCGCTCAGTTTCATGCATTTCGCCACACAGGCTGAGCTACTGCGGATGTGCAATTTTTACCCCGTAGCAACCTCTCGTGTACCGAATATTTATATTACTTAAAGTAAGTTATTCTGGAGTACAGTGATGGCGAATACTGCGCTAAGTGACGGAGACACAACATCATTTATAGAAACAAAAATTAATTTTATACTTGGAGATGGTAAACAAAAAAGAGATAGACCTAGCAAGTGCTTTAGAATCGCGTTCGCTTCTCGGAGTGAAGCGTGCTTCTGGAAAAATGATCCAAACATCAAGGCGTCTGTAAGTTATGTTCTAAAATGATAAGTTGTGAATGTGATGTTATCAAAAATTGAACTACGAGAAATACGGTGTTTTCTCAAGATTTTATCATAGTATCTTTTTAAAAGAGGGCACGCAGAAAGAGAAATTGGACGATAATTCAAAAAAAGAAATTGTCTCAAAAACATGTTTATCTTTATTCAGGTTGTAAGTTTATTATATATATTGTATCTAAATTTTATCTATCTTCTACGGAAAAGATGTCATTTTTGTTAATTTAAAAAGTAAACGAGATAAAAAGAAATCTTCGTGTATTTTCATTTGAAAGAAAATAATTAACGAATTATTTTGGAATGTCATACAGTATATGTTGTTTGCAAAGAAGTATTCTTTCATATTACATCACAGAATTGAATATGTATACGACAGGTCTGATTTATCAGGAATGAAAAGTGACGTATTGACTGCCAAGTCGAGTAAATAAAAGAAGACCTTTCACGTATCTGACGTTTTAAAAACAGAACAATTTATCTTAACAGCCGATCCTCATATGAAGAGCCATTTCACTGTACATTTTAATAATACGTTAAGTAGAAAGAAACGAAGACACATCGATGTAATCAAAGGCTCCGAAAAGAAACAAGTCCAAGACGAGAGGGGGGAATGCGAGGATGAAACCGAGGCAGAAGTGAAAGGATTTGTTTGTTGCTTTGTCAAAAAGTGTAGAAAGACCAGAGGAATGAAAAACAGTAGGGTGAGGACGCTGGGGGGAAAACAGAGAAGGACAAGAACGTGGAATTCAAGAAGCACATAGCTCAATCAAACAAGATAAGTCTACCAGGAAGAAAAAGAGTGGAATGGTGATCCCTAGAAGCGAACGAGAGGCTCCGCAGTTGCGCTTTTGCGCCCGAATTGTTCACACTTGTGTTTGCAATTTATAGAGCGTCCGTATTTTTTCTATATATTGGGCGCAGCGCGGGCAAAAACGGGACGCAAGTTCGTACCGCGAGGCCATAACGGCGAGTTATAGCGACTGCCTGTCGCCACCGTCTGTGGGTTGGCGATTGGTTTTCGCGGACTGCCGCTGCCGCTGCCCACAACCCCTTCCCCACTAAATGTCACGATGCGGAGTGGGGACGGAGTTCTACGCTGCTTCAGCAATTGCAAGTCGCCTATGCGACCTTTCCGTAGAATACACTTTTATGAAATATTTTCTTCCTGTTCATTGAGAAATTCGGTTCTTTAGATTTTTTCATGCCGATTAGAGAACGAAGAAAAGAAAAAAAATAGACATTTTTTCAAGTACATTAAATTAATAAATTGTTCATTTACTGACTAATTAATACGAGTGTATGCTTCATTAGGACCTCTAAAAATTTTTAAAAAATTTACACGAGGAAAAACGTAATACTGGAATGGAGTTTGGAGAAAAGATAGAATTTTTTTTTCCCATTTAGTATATTAATCCTAAAAAATTTGAGGGTGTGAAGAATTACTTGGTATTCACGTTGAAGATCATTGTGATGTTTGTTATTGTCTTACCATTATCGTACTTTGAAAAGCAGACGTTGCAGTGATTTGGAGTAACGAATATGCAAACAAGAAAATTTGTTCGGGAACGAAGCAAAACCGGTTTTCATTGTCTACTATCCTTTCATAAGAATGAAGATGTCGCAAGAATGTTTCATTTGGAACCATTAACCTATTCCCAGTGAATGCTGTACTGCTATCTCGGTAGGAGACCCGAATATTCTAATTAGTATGATACTGTTTTCGTCGTTGTTTAAGAACCGTTTCTCTATCATTGAACTTTGTAACGTTGTTTGTTTGCAATTTTATGATGATGGTGATTATGATGCAATTTTATGATCCATAAGGTGTAAGGTGAACATCATATCTCTATTAGCAAACAACAATCGCGTACCTTTTCAGCCGTAGACTATTATTGAAAATGCGTTTGGATTAGTGTGCCTTAGCTCATTGATTACTCTGCTCTTTCTTGATTCCCGTGTATTTTGATATCATTCCAAAATGTTAAATTCAGGGAACTGAATGAACAATTTGTTTCGGCTCATTTCGTTAAACATAGGACGAGAAAAATATTAATACCTTAACACGATTTTCTGGAAGGAACAACTGAATTTTGATTCAAATCATGTGGAAAAGTATTGGTGTATGATCAATGTATTCTGTAACGTTTGTTTGCCTTTCTTTTAATTGAATGCTTAACTTCATTGCTAACAATTTAATTTAAGAAATAAAGAGTATTAAAGGAATAATTATCCTGAAAAATGTACCAAAAATACCCGAAGGATTTACTCGAACTGTGGTATGTACAATAAATAACAACCATACTTCACTTAATGGCTAATTCATAGTTCTAATTAATTTGTTGGTTTATATAATGTAGAGTGTATTTAGTGGTTTTGTGATAGTGTGTTAATTTTTCGGGAACCTAACAACGTATAAAAACCGTCCCGATGGAGTAAAGTTTTAATAGTCAAAGACCGAAACATGGTCAGAGTCGACTTGAAGCGCATATACCGTCATTTCGAGGAAAATTGTTCATATCGTTATACAACATTGCTTCTGACAGTACGAGGATACATGTCGGTTGGTTTCATTGAGATAAGTAAAATATTATCTCAGCAACAACGCTAAACATAGATAATCGGACGAGTATTCACTGCACCCCGACCTAAGCAGATTTCTATAACGTATTCAGCATAGAGCTGACAAGTTCCGTATTTTACCAAGTAACTTGTGGATGATGGCAAATCTTTTTTTTTATTGTAGTATTTGTAAATGGGGAATGTAGCTTAGTGCTATTGAAGATTATCTACATGGAGCGATAGGAGGTAAGAGGTGGGTGGTAGGTTATTGTTAATAGGTGGACCGGTTAGCTGAGTTGAACAACTACTTGGCCCACGTGGAGAAGTTAGTGAAATTTGTTAGTAATAGAGTTATTTATAGTAGGAGGAAATGGATAGAAAGGAGGGTTTGCTTTTCAGTAGTCACAGTTATATGAAATGGGACATTCATGTGAAAAACTACAATTTTTTTCTGGTCCCACCGGGAATTGAACCTTGAGGTGGTGAGAACGCGTGTTAATCCCTTAGCCACCGGAGTGGCTTATGGTAAATCTTAATATTTGTTTAAACATGATACAATTATTTTAATTGGATTTTCTTTCTATTCCGGGAATCCGGTGTCGGAGGGAGCATCTGGTCGTTGACACCTTCGACGTCGTCCCACCGACATTCCGACACCCAACCGTCCTCTGCCGATCGGATTCCTCTCTTTCTCCCTCTTCTCCCCTCGTTGAGGTTCATTTTCTTCACTGATTACGTTTCCTTTGGTCCCATCACATTCCGAGATAATGTTACTTACCGAATTCGAAATCCATCTCCAGAAATTCTTCCTTCTAATTCTTTTCTTGTATGTCGGCCTCCAGTGTCCACTACATGCTACTATCCATACAATTCTTGTCAACCACTCTGCCTTCTTAGTGAGTGAATTCGTGTGGAAAAGAAAACATATGTGATTTGTTAAACGCAATATTGTCAACATTCATAGAAACAAAGATTAATAGTTCTGTAGTAGCTTCTCCTTCTGCTTCTTCTTGTCGGTCACATCTTAATTGACCGTGTTTCTGTCTCTTATTTTATCTGTATGCATACACCATGATTCACGCCATTTGCCTCCAGCTGCCAGACCTCCATCGATTGCTCTTTCTTTCTCCTCCAGCCTTGACTTCGCTTCCCCTCCCGAGGATGCTGCGACAGCTGCCCAGCCTCCGTTCGCTGCAGCTCTCCCGCCCCGGAGCCGTAACTTATACGATAATCTTGCGGCGTCGGTGGCAGAGGCTCGGGGTTACGAGAGCCGAAGGGAAAGGAACGTGGAGGTTATTGCGACCCTGAAGGAACGACTGGGAGGGTTGCACGAGTGACAGGTGTCACCGCAGACCTACAGTGGAAAGATGACAATATATTGTCATGCTAAGCCGCATCATCCTGCGCCCTCGAAACCCTGACTCTCATTTACTTATTTTATGCCTTTTGGGGAGGTTCAGGTCATGAGGTCTGCTCTTCCACCAAACTGTTGGACTTGGGTAAGGGAATTGGGAAGGTGACATGTTGGGTTGCCGAGGAACGTATGGTCCCGAACCGACATTTGTCTGGAGTGGGTGAGGGAAACTCCAGCTGAAAACCTCGCCTAATTCGTCCGAGCAGGGTTTGAACCCGCGCTCTAACGGTCAGCCAATGGGATCGTGGAAGCGAAAACGCTACCACTAGACACCTCTGTTGGTCTTCTTTTGACTCGGTCAATGGGAGATCCAGTGATCTAATGACATGTCTGTGATTTTACGTCACGAATATGAATCCTACATTCATTTGACGACAGAATGTTATCATTCTGATATCACACTTGGTCTAATACACTCTCTCCATAAATCCCTTCGCACCGGCAAATACCTCAAGGTCAGTCGTCCGATGGGGAAAATCCGAGCAGAGAAAAGTGCCCTGCCTCGCGGACGGCGGCGAGAACATGAAACAACGAATGAGCGATCAGCGTCGGAAATTGCGAGCTGTGCGCCGGAGTGCACACGAAACGACTCTTGGAGCAGTGGGTTGAGGAAGAAACACGAAATGAGTTAAGGACTGCGACTGGAGCTCTGCGTCCACGAGCGTACATGTTGCGATATTTTTGTATTCGGCGAGGGCTTGCAAGACTCGCATCTGGTACACAGAGATATTACCCGAAGGAAAATATAAAATTGAAAAGTTGAGCAAATTATGTCACGCAGAGACAAGACTATGTTTAACATGCGAAAATCATTCTAATAATGTTCTCTTCAAAATGAGGCGATGTTTATGTTCGATTTTGGAATTGTTTTTGTTAGAAGTCTCTTAAATTACAATTTTGTTAGCAGACTGTGTAGTTTCGCACATTTGAGAAATGAGTTAATATTCGACGTACATGGAGCACGAGTGAAAAGTATGTGAAGAAATCAATTAGGTACGACGTCCATTCATCAGCAGAAATATTGTGGAACTTCGGTTGTGTGACGGCAGGGTGGGGGGGATGAGGTTCCAGGGGAAGTTGACTAAGACGCGACTGAACCTGTCTGCCTGCTTTCGCTGCTGTGCAGTTAGAAGGAAAGAAAATTTACGAAAACAAGCCAAAAATCACGAATAACTGAGTCGGTCGTAGAATTGGATTATACGATGAAGTTCACGAACGAAAAACGTAAAAACTGTTTTAGAATCAAATTCTTAATAAATATTTTTAAAGCAAGTAGAAAGAAATTGTTTTCTTTTAAACAGTTCGTAATAGTTATAAGAGATGTCAGAACTATCAAATTATAAGTAATATTTCTAGTGACTTTCGAGGAAACGTTGATTGAGGTCGAATTAATTTTTGAGAAGAGCGGATACATTACTTTTGAAGTAGTAAATGTTGTATTACCTGCTTGAGAACAATGATGACTGTTTCTTTTGTATTTACTTTTTAGAGGGCTCAAAAATGAAATGTTAATTTAGTGAAGGAGAAGTAATAGTAATTTGTAATCAGTGTTTTGTAATTTTTAAAGGGATTAATTGTGATAAGAGACATTTTTATGAACAAAGAATATAATATACTTTGGATTGGCAATTGGTACATTTTATGTATTTTAGTTCTTATTGATACAAATGTCAGTCAACAACGAGAAAACGATCACTCTACACTAAAGTCTGTTCTGATCAAAGGTCAGGGCTAGATCGCCTTCGGATTTGCCTCCGTAACTTAACATTCAATGCGGAAACTAAAGGTCCTTTGTCGGATGTATCGCCGAGCGACGGAAATGTAGGGAGATGTATCGCCGATCGGAATCATACACGTATAGCAGAGAAGAGCACGTTTTTCGAGACTATCGCCGAGCGAAGATTCCCTGGTAAGTAAGCATTTTTTCCATATGTCAGTCTCATATGAACAAGGGACCCTGGAATCAATAAGCCATACCCGGTATTACACAGTCATATATCCATGATCAAATGTTTTCTCTCAATCTATGTCATAAGTATATGATCATAGTTAAACTATGATCGAAGTATAACACGGTCATTTCTTTGATCATATATCTTTGGTCATAGATCTATGACATAGAAATATGACCAGTTAATACCGACCTAAAGTTGTGTTGTGGTCACTATCGGTCAAGATAACTTCTTCACCATTCGTCCTTCGCAAATATGGTGAAGCAAACATTTAATTTTCAAAAACATGTCACAACCAAACACATTAATATTGAAAGGCTTCCTAACCCAACCATAAAAATTAGCTAATCAACCTCCAAACGAGTATTTGAATAAAAATGTTCACGTAAAGAGTGCTTTCTACATTCGTCACACATGATTTTAAAAGAATTAGATAGAAACTGAATATTGCGATTTTCACCCCTCAGAAATCTAGTAGTGACTTGAGGATTCGAGCCATTTTATAATCAGAATTCATCTTCAACAAAAACTACAAAGGTCTCAATAGAAAATTTGTGGATGACCCTGCAGTTGGCGGAAATTTTTTTTTTCGGAATTTGCACGAAGTGCATTTACTTCGCTCGATCAGTAAAGTAAGACACGTTATTTTTTCTATAAATGTTATTTTTTCTATATTACGTATACTATACCATAAAGAAACTTTCCAAAAATTCCAAATACAATATTCAAACTTGTTGTACAGAAATTTTTGTTGACATTCCTTATACTTGCAGGGTGATGTGATGAGGTTCGAAGGACCATAACTGTACAGGCAAATTACAGAAAATGAGGAAGGTAGATGAGGTATGGTTGAACATTGGACTGCCAACAAAACAGTTTAATGATATGAAACATGGAAGTTGAAAGTAACGAAAGAATACAAAGCTGAAATTCTGATGAGATACTGGGATGCGGTGAGCCGACCCGCTTCTTCAAGAGATTCAGCATGAGTGGCGTTGGGTTGATGATTTTGAGTTGAACGGCTGGAGTGCAGTTCGCGGCCAAACTAAGCTGCGCTGTGTGGAGCGGTTTGACCGTGAAGTTGTTGCAAGTGAGGACGCTCGTCTGTGGCTTACCTGTTGGTAGGTTGTGGTAAGTGAGGACGGTCCACATGTCCGTGGCTTGCCTCGGAGAAGAGTGATATTCGCACGCTGGAGCCAGATCAGAAGAGATGTGATGTGGGATGTTGACTGGTCGGATGACTTGTTGCAAGTGAGCGAGTGTCCCCATGTCGGGGCTCGCTTCGGAGAAGCGCGCTGGCGCCAGGTGAGAAGTGATGACTCGTCGCGTCAATTGCAGTAAGTGAGAGTGGTCGCTCGTCAGAGACTATCTCGTAGCGGCGAAGGGCTCGCACGTTAGCTTACTGGAACGATCGATAGCGTGACGTCACAGGCCCACCGTGTATTGATGGCCCATCTTACTCGTCTTGAAAGGCTGTTTGACGCTGTTCTGGCAGGAATAAAGTTCATAGAAGCCTAAATCGAGATATGTCACTCAATTGGCGCAAAGAACATATAGTCCACAGATTGTTCACTTGGCTAATGATATGATAATCAAAAAACGTCTGAACACTTGCTATTTTTGCCTATCCTAAATTATAAAGAAGAGTTAAAGAGTAACATAGCGAAAACGCGTGTTTAGAGCTTAATAAAATATAATTGACAGTTCTATAGCTGTTATCGGGTGTGTCATGTAACAAAACAAAGACATTTTTATTATAAACCCGTAACATTAATTAAAACCTATTTTTATTTAATACTGCAAAGTAACTAAGGATTGGCGCGAATACGTTTATGAAGTATCTATAAAATTTCTTTATATGATGCTAGGTTATATAACACGAGAAGCTAATCCAGTGCAGTCCAGCAGAGAACCTCACTGTATTTCCATGACCTTTTGCTCATACATAATCACGATAGTTCTCAGAAATTCCTCAAACTGTTTAATACCCTTCAACTTCTCAACACAATCAACTTCAGACGAAACGATATACTGTATGACAATCCACGATACGCTGTGAGTAGAAGTAAGTACTTGAAAGTTGGCTTTCAATGAAGCATTAGATAATGCGTATGTTCCGCTGCTAGCGAAGCACCTGCAGGCAGAAGCGTCGCGCTGGCGCCCTGAACACAACGAGGAGGAAATCGCTGAAGGGCAGCTCCACGAAACATTTCCCATTCAAGGCCTCTCTATATTAAAATGCGGACTTAAAACTTTTATAAGTATTTAGTAATAATATTTCTTCATATTTGTATTAAAAGTAACTTCTTGGTTCATGAAAAACTCATTCAACATCTATTCATAGATTATTCAACATTAATTCATAATACTAATATACTTGATTGAAATAGTGTGACTATTAAATTTAAATCTCATGAACAATCTTTATACTACTTAGAATTATAAATATTACATTTTGTTACTATAAAATATTACATTTTATGAAAACTCTATTTAGTTATCATATCTTGTGATTTCCGTTTCCTCATGAAAAATGTTTCATTCCGTGATGGGGATTCAATAATTGTAATTGATAGGGATTCAATTTTTTTAACATTAACTAATATTAATTTTAAGAGCACACGATTTGTTTACCGAAAGGTGTAATTTCGCAAAAACAGTTTCTTTAAAATGGAAACTGGGTGTATGATATACAACCAACGTTTTAATTTCAAATAATATAATTTCGAATGAAAAAAATTGTATTTTATTTATTTGGATCAACGACTTAAATTTTTTGGATGAATTTACATTAACGGTATGACGTCATTAGTGGTGAAGTACTAAGAGAAGGTTCCAGGATTTTCAGGGATCATTAAATATTTGCCACGATAATGCTTATCTTCACTACCAGAATTTACATTCAGACAAACTCGTCAAGTAAGGGAAATGAATTACCTCCCCATAAAAATTATTTTAATTCCCCCAAAATTACTAAATCAATGAGACTGATTTAAATAGTTTTCGTCGTTATGTAAATATATTATCAATTAATAATAAGTAACTAAAATATGAGTAAGACTTCTTGATTAATTTTTCACTGAATTAAAAAGTGGGAATGCTTTAAATAAAATCGCAATTTGATCTAAATCTCATTTGAAAGATACCTCATCTTGTGAACTTCACGACCACTTTAGTGACCAAGGAACTCAGACCCTGTGCAAATTCCGCATTAGACCGCTATAAAGTTATATCAGTTGTATTTCAACAGTGTTTTACCAACTACATCGCACTTAATTTACTCTCAAGAGCGAGAATATTTTAAAAATGAATAATTGAGAAATAATGAATGACAATTGTCTCTCCTGTTCAGATAATTAAATTCTAAAATGAAACATTTTAAGAATTATTATATTTATGTAAAAATGGATTTTTAAAAGAATATCAACAGTTATAGTTGAAATAGAATATAGTATTTGAAGCTATTACACAGACGTGACTCCATTTAATTCATGCTCAATCGTAATTACGCTGACAGGGTAGTCTCTCTCTATTGGCAACACTGTGAGCATCGCTCCGTGGCCTTGCGAAGTGACACGTTTGCGTCTCAGTATCGTTGGGTTTGTGTTCGTAAAATGAATCGTGAGTGGTCTTTCACTACGAACAATAAATATTGATTTATTTTACTAGCCTAATGGGTGGCAGGTTAGCAATGTCGTTCGACCTATCGGGAAATATGGAGTGTTGAAATAACCATTGTCATCTGCCAACAATATCAGTGGAAGTAATTACAGCAACAACAGTGGATCGAGTTTCTAAGGGTCAGCAACTGAATCCTAGTGAATTACAGAAGACCTTCACAACACCGGATAGAACTTGTTCTTTCGGCGAAAGTATTCGCTACCACACTCAAACGACAGGTGCAACGTGTACAGCTGTCTTCATCAGCGCAGAGCGGTCGTCCATCCCGAGACAAGGCGAGTTTGCAGGAGAGAGAAGAAAGATGGAAAATATTTCAAGTAAGTGTGTACGAACTACAGTAAGCGGGGATGTGGTTCAAAAAAGTCTTCTGCAGTTTTTAATAACCATGTGTTTTACTTCCAAATACGATTGTTTTAGTACTATTGGAACGTTATAAAGCTTGTCGAAGACAACTTTACGGAAGGTGAAGACTTCCTCAAACAAAATCAAAGGCAATGTTTCGAATCATCTTTTCACTTCCTTTTTCTAAATACGACAAAAAAGGCGTGAGTTATCCCTTCGGGTTCGAAAGCGGAAAAATACCCGCGAAGGACATGCAAAGGCAACGTATCAGTTCTATCCAAGGAACGTTCGATGGAAAGTGGTATATCGACGGTTGACCAAGTAACCCCAGGTTCCATGGTTTGCATTCCGCTACATACGGTAGTTTTAGTTTTGAATTCATTGTTGAGCCTGGTAAAACATTGTTTATTGTACGGTTTACAACGTTTTTACGATTAATTAGAATGTCTGGATTTGAGGTTATGTCGATAACTGAGAGGGTATGAGTTTGAGTGTGCCGTATGAGCACGTGGTGATGTAATCACAGTACAGTGTACTTATGTACGCTTACATAGAAGTAATTTTTAGTATGATTTTAGTCGAAGGAACGTTATACAAAATCTCTCTAATGCATCAATACCAGAATGGAAATAGTAAGTACAATTTTGTTTATTAAGGTTCCAAAATATTTTGAAATTTCTGATCAGTATGGGTTCCAACCGAGAAAAATGTGGGTTGTATATCAGTTATCGGCCCCGATTCTTCGCACCTATAACAAAATAATTGCAATTGCAATTGCAAAAATCAATTGGGACGTACCGCAAATTATTCAAATTTCGACCAAAACAAGTCGTTGCGGTGAATCGAACACTCTACCCGAATGGGTTATTGGTCGTAATTCTTTCACTCGAGAAACTCGCTGTAGAAGACGATTCCCCCGGGGCAAGCGCATAGTTGCAACTATTTATAGTTCTACCCTGGTAGGACGAGCTGTTGAAGCGGCCCTTAGGGATCGCGCCCTCTGTGCTGCATGTGACCCTCGGCGCTGACAGGCAAAGGGTCACCTCGAGAGACGGCGCCTGACGCCTCGCCCTGCTCCATCCGCCTCGGCGTCTCGTTTCTCCCTCCTCCTCTACGACGGAACACAAACGCGTGCCATGGGCTATTTACATTTTTTGAGGTGAAATTATGAAAATTAATGCATAATTAGTCTCCACCCGTCCTGATTATTTCTGGATAGTCTCGAAAAGGTGTATAGCCTTCATCAGGCACGTAGAAAATCTTTACTTGATGTAAAGAAATTTTCTTCGTGACTGATGTAGGCAATAGTCGAAAGTTTCTTCAAATTTGTGACTTGCTTTATTTGTTGTATTTTCTATTTTTGTACTCTATTTTTTTTTAATTTGTGGAAGAGTAGTGTCGCTTTTAAGTGTGTCGCTTTATTTTCAAGATTTCCGTACACACCTGTTTACAATACTTGAAGAGACATTTTGTTAGTGAAATATATTGTATTTTATTACTCAAATAATATTTTTCTACGCATTTTATTTTCATTTCTGAGGGATTCACACAGGGGGTGGGGTCATGATGCAGACTGCGTCATTGAAACTTTGGGGGGGGGGGTTCGGAATATGGAGATTTGGAAGGGGTTCAACAATATTTACTGCTGAAAGAATATATATTATTTTAAAAATTATCATTTAAATTATAGAAAATGTATGAAGTGAAAAATTTTACAAGTACGTTAACAAGATAATTAATTTAATTTCCTATGTTCGAAACGGATAAATAAGTCGTAAATAAACATACCGACGAACGTGTGATAAGGGCCGAATGGCATGAGATACGAAATCACCGTGGCTGTATTAAATAAATCGCTTAACCCGATTTTTTCAAAGTTAATCTAGTATTTATTTAATTTTTTTAAATAGTTTTCTCCGTTTCCTTATATTCATGCCATAAGAAATAAACTCGATACAAATACAAGTGCTTTGAACATTGCCGAAAAATTCATTTCTCAAGTTTAAAAATAATCTTACATTGAATATAAAATAATTGAAGTAAAGAACAACGGTAATGGATATTAAAAGGCGTACTTTGAAAAAGCGTCTACTGGATTTCCTGTACGTTAAGAACAGAAGGCAAATTAAAATAACGATTAATTAAATTAGGACTCGTGTTTAAACCAAAAAAAAAGAAGGAAAGAATCCCATGAAATGGAAGAGCAGCGCATATGTGGACTGAATAGATATGGAAGTATCTGAAGTATTTAAACTCCCTTTCTTGTCACATTCCTCACTTCTAGTAACAATTTCGTATCTCATGATATATTTTGGTCTCATTTTATTTATCCTCAGTTATATTAATGTAGGCGATGAGCTTCATTATTACTATAGTATTATTTATATTTTTATTATTGAATTATTTACTATCTTATTCATACATTTTATGAATTCTTTTATATAATTTCTTATATTATTTAACATAATATTACTTACTCATCCCGAGTCGTCCAAGTGGGACCCGTCGTATATCCGGTTATCTGAGCGTCCGGTCATCGTCTTTAAGCGGAACTTGGCCGGAAGACGACGAACGTTTTGGCAACCTACGCGCGGCTCGCCGACGCGCGAGTGAATAAGTGAATAAAATGAGAAATATATAAATAATATCAAAATAATAATACAAATTAAATGACAACCGTAAAATATCATATCGTGACAAAATTATTTAATAAAAACGTAGTTATCCTTTAATTATTCAAAATAAATTGTAGAAATTAGTGCAGTAAAAATTCGAGATTAATAATAATAAATGTATGAAATGACATTTCTGCCTTTCGAAAATCCGCCACTACCCGGAAGAAAATCGGAGAAAAACCCGGGCCAGCATGAGGCTACCGAGATAATGTCAAGGTCGCGAACAGTTCGAAATAAACTATTATACATAAAAAGAATATAAAAACACACGCGTAAAAAAAGGAACTTAATCAATATCTAGAGTACTGTAACAATGGCGTGACAAAGTATAAAAGAAATTAACATCTCTTACATCAAACGAAATGATGTGGAATACAATATTTATTGGCAAATTGAATCTCTCATTAAACTATTTTGTTAAAATCAGTCAGTTCTTTGGCACATGGAAGGGGAAATACACGGCAACGACTATCACCCATCAGAGATTTGGACCACTCATAAGTAGCGTGAGAACACCAAAAAGACGTTGGTCCCGTTCTGTAGATCTGTTTGCTTGGTTTCTATTTGATGTCGATGAAAAGTGTTGCACACCGAAATTCTATCTTCACCAGTCTATTAGTGGGAGACAATTACTCCGTTCTACTTCCTGAAAACGTTATTACGTTTCAACAAAAAACATGTCTCGCTTGCACCAACTGCATGTTCTGACTCGCATGAAAAGTCTCATTTCATTCACGGAACTGCATAATAAGATGCATTCGTACTTACGCTGTTCACCTATTGATTTCGTGTTCTGTTCGTTGGGAGTGTGTAAAAATAGTTTGGGTGCACGAAAAAAATCATTGTATTCATTCAACATTAAATAATTTTTCTTTACTTAAAATTTAGTTAAATTATTTGAAGGTACACATTTCTTTCTTTCAGCTTCCTAATTGTCGCTTTTGGAGAAGAACAACTACACGACTTAACTGAAAAAGATCAACTCATAAAATTTAAGTTATTTCGCACATTTTGTATCATATTAGATAGTTTACGAATTATTCTAGAAGACATTCCTAAAACTCATCCTACCTTCAATGGTTCTTGAATGAAACGATCGGATATTAAGTTTAAGCATCCTTGTTAATAATGAAATACTATGATATTTTTAAAAAGAGATCAATGTTTGGAATGTTTTAAAAACCGCACAGAAAATGTTTCAATCGCGGCTTCAGAACACTCTTTTCAATGAATTGATCTTTCGCGTTTACAATAAATTTGTCACTCGAAAAGAGGTGGGATATAAAAGGAACTCACCTCCTCCGTGAAGGCAATCATTCCACTCGCTCTTATCACCTTCACTTTTCAGTCTGTTTTCTTCCCAGAAAACGAGGGTCCCTAGTTGAACCGAGGGTCTCCCTGTTGCGTCTCTCCATGCGGTCAGCTGTTGCCTTCTGCTTCCTATCGACGCAATAAAGAGCAAACACCAATTATATTGCATGCCGTATCTCCCATCTGCGTATTTGATCCCGACATTTTCGAATTTTAATGAAAATGCCATATTCAGAGTTTACATAAATGTTTGGTGTTTGCTTAGGGCACCATATCAGGAACGATAGCGCTCACAAGTAGCGACGTTGGAGCGTGCTTTAATAATCCCGAAAACTCGTAAATATTAGTGACACACTGCTCTTCTGTCAATATTGCTCTGCGTTGGAGCTTCAGTGAGATAAAGAGGAGCGGTAATAATTGATTTCTAGTGAAACGCAGTGGAACCTCTGACGATCGAGTGACGACAATAAATTTTTATTCTCTGTTGTTTAGATATTCCATGAGATTGTGGTAGCGCCAAAAGAAAATTTCCGGAAGCAAAGCAATATATTTGTTTTCATTATGTTCAAAATCTACGCACGCGAGCTGAACAAATAAGACGGATAGTTGGTGATAGTCACAATTGGGTACCTTCAATAAAAAATTAATTTATCAAATAGTAACAGATCGATCTGAATGTATGCAGTTTATTTATATGGATGTTATCAACAGTGAAATTCATTGATTTCAAAGTAACATTAATTGGACCATTACTAATGCCAGGCAAAAGCTGATTTAAGTATAGGTTACATAGGCGCACACGGAGGAGCCCGCACCTCAAAAAATTCTAACAATTAGCAAATTTGTATAACTATTTCAAATTTATAAGACACGACGTTGGCAGTGCAGGCGACCAAATCATTTCGTTTTCACATCGTACTAAGACGTCATGACTCTCATATTGACTTTCGACACTCACGTCACAATTTTACTCGATTTCGTTTGTCCTTTAAGTGTCTTATAAGTCGAGAACGTACTAGACAGTGCATAGAAAATCAATTTAAAATTGGTAAGATTTTTTAGTTGTTTTGTTGTCTTTTATCTTGTAAGCTTATTGACAAACCGGCTCAAAATTACAATTTGTAATGTTTAAAATTGGAATACTTAATGTTTGCCTATTTTAAAAGAAAAACATGTATTGATACCTAATACGGTGTGGTTTTCTGAATATAGTCTTTAAACTGATGTCAATAAGTTGTTTTGAAAGCTTTTAAAATTATCAGTTTTATTATTTGTCACTCAGTTTTTCTAAAAAACCTTTTTCGTTCAAAAAACCGAAACTTGTATGTTTACCTTAAGGAGTTTCACCAAATAAGTGCTTTAAAATGCTGTTTTCAAGTCAAATGTTTTGCAAATATACCGTCCGTCCCCCCGGCCGCCGTTGACCTGGGCATTATTCAACACTACCTCCCTCCCCCGGAAGGGCCCACACGTGATGCCAGGTGTACCAACGAATGGATGTGCATGATGAACTGGAATTAAGGTTCAGCAATGAAATAATGATAACAATTCAATAAATTTTCTTGAAATTTGTATGACTTAATATGTGGAATATAATGTGGAAAATTTAGAAAATTGCAATATTTATATTGTTTATAACCTTGCTAATCAATTCAATCGTTTTATTTACATACTACTGGGGTATTAATATATATTAATATTTTATATTTTCTCATCACTACTTTTTTAAAGTACTGAGTTTAACGCAGAAATAAATATTTATACTCTGTAAGGAATGGGAAAGATGAGCATAATCTCAAATGAAATGAGAAAAATCATTAAAAGAAAATATATAGGTTTATTGGTAGCTTGAAAACGAAATACACTTTTAACTTTTGATGCACTACCAATGCAATATTTGGTGCAGAGATTGTCTTCGAATGAAATACTACAGAACTGGTAAAAGATTATGGAGGGAGGTGAATAAAAGACGAGCGGAGAAAATGAATGTCTAAAAATGCTTCAAGGGTAGCCATGACGTCAATTCTCTCCTCCATTCCTTGATTCGAGAGTCATTTGACGAGGCTCTTGTAAAAACAACTCTCCGCTCCAATCACCAATATTTGGGCAGCGGTCGCCTCTGGTATCGCAGCGAGCCATTGCATATTTCACACACTGCCTTCATTGCAAGTGAACACTGTGACCACACCGCAAATATGCCAATTTCAACTGTTGTTTTAAAGAAACATCGTGGCAATGGATCCGGGACCTACAGCTACATTCTTTTGAGATGGAACGCGTATCACAAAGAAATGTATTTAATGACTCTTTAAAAAGAAAAACCTCAGCGATACGTGCGACGTATCTAAAATTGTTGTTTATCTTTTTTACACTGATTCCATCAAAGGTCGAGGCGTAATCAAGTAGTAGACTCAAGTTATCGAGAGTTTGGGCACTAAAAAAACTAAAATGTCGGACTCGAGTGGTGTTTCAGGGCAGCCACCACCAATATTTTAGAACAAAAACTCCACACTCGTTAAGACTTCGATTGTCGTTTGATATTAAAATCCTCGTTTGGTAGAACTTACACATGCATTACGGGTGTACCAACGCAATGGAAACAACAAAGAGACTATCGTAAAATGAATTTCCTTGAAAGTAGATAAATAAATTAAGATTTCTTGAATAGTTTACGCAACGTATTTTATAAATAGGAATGTTAATTTTGTGTTACACTACAGAGGATAAAGAAGAGTATTTTAAGGACTGGCTCTCCTAGAATTATTTCGTCAAGTTTGGTGGTAGTGAATACAACGTTTAAGATGAAAATATCACGAAGTTGAGTAGTATTCAACATAGGGGGATTCAGTGGAGTAGATTGGCAGTTCTCCCAAATATGGTAACTTTTCAGAGGGCAGCTAAACTATATCCAGATGGTGAAACTAAACTATTAGAATCGATAATCATACGGGGATTAAAACTATTTTTATTAGTAAAAGGTTTCAAGAGTAAACATAACTAAATAAGTCACGGAGAATTTAATTATTTTCTAATTGGCCTGTATATAATAAATCTGAAAAAATTAATACACAACATAGCTATACATTACCAATCGCGACTAATTTTCTCCAAACCTACTTATCTCCGCGTATAGCTGTGAATTACTTTATACGCCGATTAGGCGCGGGGGATATTCTCCAATGAAACATACCAGGGACTTATCTTCATAATTTGAGTGTGGCTGAAAGATTTTTCCGAATTTATCCAGAAATAGGGGTTTATTCTAAGACTCAATAAATGAACTCGTAATTATTCGATCCTCAAATTAGAGAGAAAACAAGTTCCTCAAGTCGGACTTTGAAATTCGTTTCCCGTATTTCATCATAATTGCGTTCGCGTAGAAAAAACATGAGCCAATCACGATTTGGAAGATTGTCTCTTCATATTCTGTGAAGCTGAAAGATTGTGACCGATAGCAGCTCTAAAATAAAAAGCGCTTTTGTCCCCTCACGCTTCCGTCCTCCACGATTCTCGCGAGGTTTGGCTCTAATGAGGGAGTGTCGTCTCTGTCGAGCGATGAGCCGATGTTCCATCGAGAATTTTTTCCCCTATTATTCATGAATCGTACAATGTTATTAGTACGCATGTTCTAATAACTCGAACAAAACATTCCCATCATTACTAATAAAATCATGCTAAATCATTACTACATCATTTCCGTATTATACTAATAAAGTACCATTCTTACAATTACAAATTTATTTTCTTTCATTTACGTTTTATACATTTTATGTAGATAGTTTTTTATTACATAAGTGGCTCGATATCTCATGTTGGAATGGAAATCTATGTTTGTCGCACGGACACTCATTTTACAGTGATTCTATTAGTTGTTGCTTTCAATGAATGTACTTCTTTTTAAAAACTTCCTTTTCTATTTTTTATTTCGTTTATGCGAGGTGCGCGAGTCCTCTTTCCACAGCTTCACTGGAACCACCGAAACTTCAACTAAATAGAATTTTCCTGAAATTACTTTCTACGTTGTGGAGTTGAAGCTTCAGATTATGTACAGAAACCTCATTTGCAAAACGTGATGAAACAGAATTTAAATTCTAAATTATTGTTGTTGCGCCAAAGAAAGTAAAGAACTCGAATTGTAATTCCGTTTGGTGGCCTAATGTTAAATTATTAAACGAAACGACAGTACTTTTACAGACTCGATTAATAATTATTAAAGAAACTTTACAATAGGGTTTATGCATTTGGGCCAAATAAAAGAAACATTTTTGTAAATTATTCCGACGTTTCGACCTTTAATTTTGGTCATTATCAGGTTTAAATCAACAGCCTAAAAATTCATTAAAAAAACCTCCACTCATTCCACAATCCAAAATCGTGCACATGTTACATGTTACACGTTACACTCCGAATAACACATGTTTACTCGTTTTACGCTTAACAACATTGCGACCCCCACTGTGGGTCACTGCTGAAAAAAATTGTAGTAACTGCTCAACATGTCGGAAAGAAGAAAAAGAGTGCACACAAATCACAGAATACGGATCTTATACAGAATAAAGGAAGAAGACGCGGAGACTACTTTAATACAAATAATATATGCAATTCCAAGGAGACTATACACAGGAGATGGCACTCGTGGAATGGGGGTATGTAGTTCGAAAAGCGTCGTCAGCTCACGCGGCATCATGAATCTTAAGCGCCATCTCACGCTGGTTATTGTAAGTATTCAAATTCATTCGTCTCGATAGGAAAGGGACATGTGCTTTTCATACAAGAGCACGAGTACTTTTTGCTGTTGATATCAAGTACATGTGTGGCAAATTTTTCGTGTTTATTAACTAACTAAATATTATTATTTTGTTAATAATAATTAATAATTATTATTTAATCCAATAATTAAATAATAATTATTAATTCTCCTACTATTAACGTCCATTATGTAATCTAATAAAATTATTACGATCTTTTATGGACGAATAATATTTTTATTTTTTGTGAACAGCTCACTACGTTTCGACGTGGATTTGTGCCGTCCTGGATTCTAGTTAACAGTGCGTAACATACTTTCCGCTAATTACTATCCTATAGAATGTATTAATAAAAATAGTAAAAAGAGATTGTTGCCTGTTTTGAAGGTAATACAACTAACGCAACCTCCACTAGATAATATGATTTATGCAGCGTTTCCTTATAACAAGTTTATAACTTCTTCATAGATTACTGAAGTCTGAGAATATGAAATTGATTTCAACATTTAAAAATAAAAGAAATAATTTCATAACGAAAGGGAAAGATAAGAAATATCACATGAATACTAACAACGTAGAATACAAAATAAAATGTAAAGATTGCAATGTTAGCTAAGTAGGTCAAACAAAAAGGTTAAAAACTAGAATCCAGGAACACAAAAGAAATTGAAAATCAGTTGAAGAAAGTGTAGTTACCTCACACTGCATAAATAATGATCGCTTGATGGATTGGGAAAATTCATTAATTTTGGATAAAGAAGTCAACTATTAAAGACGTTGAATATCAGAAATGATATTTATAAAAAATACACACGGGAGTTTGAATTTACGCACAGACACTGAAAAAGTATCTGGTTTTTACAATATTATAACGTGTTTGTGTATCAGCTGTTTGGTAAACATATTTTGTGTTTATATCATGTACATTTGCACAAAGCTATCAGCTGAGCATCACTCGGAGCGGGAACTACCTTTGAAGTAGTTGCGACAACCAGCGTGTAATGGCGCTGAAGATTCATGTTGCTGCGTGAGCTGCATGAGTGCTATCTCCTGCGTATAGGATAGAGGCACAGAATTACACATTTATTTCACTGAAGGTAAATTCAGTCTATGAAAGTAAGGTCATTTTGTTTGATAATACTAATGAGACTACCGTACCATCCTTTCTAATTAATAGTAACAACGCGATAGTAGAGATATAGAGGTAACGCTATCCCATTGTACTTATCTGATTCAGTATTGAGACAGGAACTTTTGGAAGTTGCCTTAGAGTAGGGTGCTTTCCGGATATACGTGTGTCTGTTGAAGGAAATTTCCGGTAAAAATTTCAGCATTATTGTTCAATCACCTCCACCATTGTATTCAAAGACAATTACTACAATGTTTTCAACTCAGTGTAGAAAGATCTTTTGTAAATTTTATGTTCTTCTTTTGTTATGTTGTGCTCCAGGAGGGATTTTAACATTGTATTCACAAATCTGAAATAGGTTTCTAAGCCTTTTTGAATGCCATTTGATCGTGCAATATCGTGTCATGTGCACACATTTGTCTCTTTAAGATTCTACGTTACGTGATCCATACGTTGAGAATGAAACAAATAACCAAAATGTTTCCTGCGAGCTGACTTGAGAAAATTAGAACAAATATGTGACTTAACATTATTATTATTTAATATAAACGTCACTCACTGATTCTCTATTTTTCATTAATATTTTTCTGTTGTATGTGCATATATATGAAAGACAAGCAAATATTTATATGCCACTGACATAAATTAATCACATAGAACACTCGATGATATTTAATTGTAAATTGTAAATATCAACCAGTGTTCTATGTAATTAATTTATGTCAGTGGCATATAAATATTTGCTTGTCTTTCATATATATGCACATACAATAGAATATTATTATTACTTATTATTTACGTTTTGGTTTTAAAGTCATGTCCCCATCATAAAGCATTACATGACTTTATCAAAATAATACATAAAAATTCCTAAGAATTTTCTATTCTAGCCTAGTTTCATCCCATCTTTCAACTCCCACATTCCATTCACATAGGTTTTGAAAATTTTAATATTCTCTTCCGCCTCTCCTAATTTGGAATATTCCCTTGTTCCAAATCCATCTAGTATCTTTAATTCCGCTGTGAATTTTTCTCTTTCTTCACTATAAAATTCATAATTCCACACAATGTGCTTCTTGGCTTCTCGGTTTCTGGCACAAATACTTTTTTCATCATATCTGATTTTAAACCTATCAAAGTAGCTGTTAATATATCCATGTCCTGACATTGTTTTTGCAGTGCGACGTGTTGTACAAACCACTTCTTCATATTTTTCTCTAGTATTGATATAATGAATCGATGTGGTCGTTGGAATACCACGATGTACATTGAAAAGAAGAATTCACGTTTCTCCTAAACAATGGGCCGAGTTTTGTCCATGTTATTTGCTCAGTCAATGTTCAAATAAGAAACGTCTTCTAACATTTAAAATTAATTTACATGGACTGAGTTCCAGCTACATTTATAAAAACACTTTTTTTTTAAATGCATCTCTTTTCCGACAATTGAGTGGAGAGTGTTTTCTGGTGATTTTACGGCATATTGTAGAAATACAAACTTTCATGACTCGATCTCTCCACAGCAAATTCCTCCTAACTGCGTTAAAAATGTCGAAACGTAAATGAAAATTATTTAGTAATGAAAACTTCGATGTCAAAGTATCATTCATGGAAATCGCAATTTTCTTTTCGGTTGGACAAAGTTAATTGGATATTTCGAATCTCCTGAGTATTTTTATATCAAGGCCACGGCAGGAATGTACAGAAAACAATATAATTGCTTCCATTCCTTGTTTTCGAAATTTTAATATGCACTGATATGTATCAAAATAGTTTATTGGAATATCAGACAATATTATTCATATGTAGATTTAATATTCTTTGCTCGTACTTGTACAAAAATTATTCTCCTCTCATTTACATGTCGTACGATGAATAACTTTTCCGCGTCTTTTGTTAAAGTGTTAAAGTGCAAAATAAGTTTTTTAGCTCAGGAATAAATGGATCTATTGATAGAAAATTCTAGTGTATAGATCGTGATGCGAAAGTCGAGAAGACATTGTGCTTGTGTTCAGGTGAAGTAACATACTTCAATGCACTCGCTACATATCCGCTTATCATCTGTCACTTTTAGTTACAGAAGGTTTCCGTAGAAAGAGTGGGGATATATTGCAAAATATTTCAGAATGGATCAAAGAGAAAACCGCAGAGTATTTTAAAAAGTCGCGAAGTCAGCCTTGGCGAGTACTGCACTTGCCAGCTATTTCAGACACTAGTTCTAAGTAATCCTAGGTTTCGGTTGCTCGTTTTCTGGCGTGGATCCAAGTGTTGCCTCCGGCGAAGACGTTGTTCGAGAAGGCGCAGTGTTCCGACTCGGGAAAAGTCGGAGCGAGAATATTCCATCAACAGATTAGATCACGGCATTGGTGCGAGAAGTCACTCCACAGCTGGAAATTGTCAAGATAGCATTGGTAACAAAAATTGGTAATGTTCACAATCACATTAGAAGAATTCGTCAATATTGATTTACATATCATCTTGCGAGTGAATCATCAATACAAATTAATTCGCATTATCAACAACATTTATAAAGTTCTAAAGATGTTATTGTGCTGTACTCCTACTATCAATGATTTTCTTGATAACTATTCAGCAAGGTTCTTTTTTCAATTTAAGAAAAAATTCCACGATAAAATATAATGGTCCGTTACACAAATAACGCTACAATATATACAATGTGTTTGGCATTTAATATAGATAATAATAATAAAAAAGAATTATTGTGAAAAAAGCAGTAGAAACAGTGTGTGATCACGTAGATGAGAATAAACAAATTTACTTTTATTTATTTATTATGTATATTTATTTGTGTTTAAAACTATTTCTGAAATGAGTTATTTTTACTAGAAATAAATATACCGACTGTTGTTTATCGACCAGTGATGAGTATTGATCAGAATCAATCACGAATTGTCAACGTTTCGGATCACTTTAGATCCTTGTTTATTCCTTCATCACTACATAACATATCAAGGATCATCTCCTTCAATATTTTACATTTAACTCGTATTACTCGATTTGATCTAATTACTGTAGCCATACTCAACTATTAGCTCCAACGTGCAGCTAGTATTTGAAATGCCGTGTTTCGTCCTAGTTCTCATCCATTCACCCCTACCCCCTGAAAGCAAAAAAAAACAGAATGTACGTCTTTAAATGTGTGGGTGCATCACATCTTCAAATATCATCATCTTTATAATTTTCATGTACAATCCATAATCAAAATGAAAATCATTTTCATGTAGAACAGTTCAATTGTAAAATATTGTTTGAGAAATAACATATGCAACTCTACACGTTACAAATAATCGCAGAATCACGCAAACAATAATGCAAAATGTGTCAATTCCACGAAACGGTATTAATGCGTTTAGTTTAATGAGGAATCGACCTTAAATATGATAACTAGACCATATCTTAGGAAATGCGTGAATTGTGTCGCAGGATTTAGTGACAAATGTGAACTCGTTGAATATTCGCACTGTGCACGTATTCGTTCCGCATCAATGTAATTGTCTAAGAGCAACTAGCAGTTTTCTTCTCTATCTCACGTAAACATTGCCTTATAACAAATGATCCTCAGGAAAGAGTATTAATTAACCTCAATAAGACTCCTCACAAAATAAACAATCGCAAATAAGAAATTGTTTTCCAGTTAGCAATGTTTAATCCCTTTTTTTTATACTTATACGGTAGACAGCAACCTATTGAATTTATCACAATAAAGCTACTTTAGTCTGTCAGTCGCAACTGCAGTGTGGCCTCACATCATTATTTGAAGCATATATCTCTACCGTATGTGTACGGAACAATATACGAGATGAGATTGGCATATGCTGCAGAAAATCCTCCTCTAATCCAAACACGCTTAATTCCGTTATCTCGTCAAGATCAGAATTTCATCAGAGACTGGTCCAGCTACGAATTGCGTTTCGTCCATCCGCAGAGCGCGTCGGGTCCATCGTGGTGCAGGAGAGAATGCGAGGAAACGGGAACGAAAGAAGGGAGCCAAGGGAGATGCCTGCGCGTCTCATCCCTCGCCCCACTCCACCACATTCCCTTCGCATCCCCTGGCTCGGGCCCGTTTAATATCTGACTGGGGTGTAGTCATCTATCAGATCCAAACAGACAAGAGTTTTATTAAAAGTCAGAGCAAGCACGTCAATAGCTGAGGGGAGGCGCGGAGAGGGATAAGGGGGGGAGCCGCGAGTGCAGAAGACGCGTCGAGGGCGGTGCGACGCTCTTCGCCGCCGGCCACGGCGCCACCACTATACATATAGCGGCGGACGATCGCTGCGGGATTTCCCCGTCTCTGCTCTCTCCCCATCCTTCCGTCTCGTTTTCCCCCGCTGCTCACGTTTTAATTGACAACACACGCGCACGAAATTAATGTTCTCTTATTGACTTTTCTTGGAGACAACAAAACATTCCACACCAACCCCGTGGCTCCGTTTTCAATAATTCGCCGCTCAAAACAAACTACTCCCAGGGTCCTATCCCCCCGTTTTCGCTGCGTCTGTCGGAAATCCCAGCCCACGCTCCGACGCGCGACAAAAATCCTTCTCCATGACCTCCATTTGTTTCTCATCTCTCCAGACAAGAATTCTGCGGGTGACTGTCCGACAGAATAGTCTTTTTACACTTCACATAGATCATGTTTGTTTCTTCTTAATAGCGGCTCATTAAACTTCCCCACTCACTCTCCAATGAGCAGACATTTCTTCCCAATCATTTTGTGATCCATCGTTTGTGATTCTTGGCAAAACGTACAAATGGCAGTTGTTTTTCAGTTTTCCTCTACTTTGAATGATCTAGTAAACTCAGCTACAATTCAAATACCAAGTAATAAAAATTGAGTTATAAATTCACCTCGTAATACTAACCAAACTTTATTGATCCTCTTACATCAGCCGAATATAGCTTCCATTCACCTAATTTAGACCAATGAATGCGTTGCGGATTTCCGTCCCTTTCTTGTCACTTCTTTGTATCAGAATACAACGTGATTTCTGGCAATATTTTATTATTAATAGTAACCTACTATCATGAAACTAGTTTGAAAACCCATAATTTGATCGAGGGTTCTAAGGCAGAGGCGGATTAAACATTTCAGCACAACCCTAGGAAGAGAATAAAAATAGTTCGGCACGCGTTATAATATCAACAGAATACTAACAAAATTGTATTTAATAAAACAAAAATGTTATTTCCCAAGTACGTACCATTATCAAACTATAGATTATTCGGAAAACATTGTTTATAAATCGTATCCAGTCAAAAACATAAAATTCGAAAGTATTTATTACGATAGACCACCGTTCCTAAGCAAGAGCATAGAAAGCCTCAATCTAAAATCCTACTCCATTTAGAATATTTCCTTATTTCGTTCACATCCTCCATTCTTGAGTTAACATTTAACTACAACGAACAAAAGTGCACTGTCCCGTGAACAACAATAAATTCTTCCAGAATCTAACCGAATGTCTTTTGGCTGGGTATTTGAGAGAAAATTGCTACCCAGGGGTCACAAGTTCTGTATTCCATTGTGCAGAAACCTTGAAGCACTTAAACGCCCTGTAAAGTTTACGATGCTGACGAACGATGCTGACTAAGGGCCCTGTGGGTCATCAGAAGAGAATGAGAGTAGACGGCATGGATGAAATTTCACTTTCTGAGAATCACGTCCCGACCGAGAAGGTGGGTGGTCGGTTGCCCACCGCGGTCGCTTTTAACTTCCATAATTACAAAGTGATCGATGAAATACTGACTTCCTACCGAATATGCGATACTATCGAAATGTGATAAAGTTATAGGACTTCAATATGTCCTGGCAACAAAATCAAATGTGTCTACAAAAAGTCGCAGAGTTTCTTTGGACCCTTCCGGCGACAGCAACCAAAAGATATGCTTTCAAACCTTAGAATCTTTTTTCTCTCCTCATAGGTTCTTTTACAAATACTAAATACAAAACTAATCTCCTACTGTTGCATATTACAATAATATTTCCCTCCTAAGGTCATGTCTTTTCTTTAACCCGACCAATTTCATTCGTACATTAGACCTAGAGAAAAGTACAAGGTGAGTAGTTGTGTACTCAAAATCATTAATACATAAAACGCATCCAATTTAGGCAATTTAAATATAATTTATGTATTTTCCATATTTCGGAAATTGTAATTCCTTCTTCAGAATTTATATATCTGCAAATTTCTACATCAGCATCCTACACTGAACATTTGTTGTTCTCTCTATTAGTTGCGTTGCAAACATAATTATTCATTAAGAAATACTGGGTGAACATCAATTAGTGATATCAAGCATGGTATATGGTGTGATCTTTGAAGAAGAAGTAGTACAGCGTTTCTTTGTGAATATAAGATTATTCTAATGAGAATATTGGACAAATACAACTTTATGAGAATCAACGAAAGTCTCTTCCGGAAATAAATGTTGTAACTTAAGTAAACTTTTCTCAAAACAACAAACAAAATCAACAGGCGAGCTGATCTTAAAAAAACGAGGAAACCAGGAAAATACATCTGTAATCATTGACTCAGGTTGGGAAGAACGCAATCGACACTGGAATAGACAAGTCGGAATCTTTCGTTTCATTTCCGTTATTGAATCTAGATTTAGAGAAAACAATGTAGTTATACAAATCCTTGATTTTCGTTCTCATAATTGTTGGTCGCATGTTAGGAACAGCAGAGGAGAGGAATGGGTCGAGTACTCATGTCACAAAACGTCATAATCGTAAGTTGAATCACGTAAAGCACACCTTTAAGTTAAAAATAATTATTCCATAATTAACACACAAATGCGATGAGCCAATACTGTAGGACCTGAAGCACCTTTGCATTTGTGTACACTCGAAATCATGTTTCTTTGCTTCCAGAAATGTAACTTAAGAAAAAAATCATGACCGGAAACGCACTGTGTTTATTAGTTTATTGTATATTAGTCGCAGTAATTACTTTGTTATCCTCAACATGCTCTTAGGCAAATTGTATCAGCTCTCTTGACAATAAATTCTTTATTTATTTATTGTCAGTCTAACTGGCTATATGGTGGTACGAAGCTTGTGCACAGTCCACCCAACACTTTTACTTCACCATCGTCCGTAAGATTAATGATATTTGTACCTCGTGTTATGTTGGCAGAACATTCGAATTTCTGAAAACTTCAATCTATCAGTCATCACTTCTATGCACTTGCTCTTGTTCTTAATATTAATATTATACTACTATTAATATTTATTTGGATTTAACCTGAATGCGTAGAAGTTGGCAATTGTGTTAGGCAGCCATATTGCATAATTCTCGGCAAAGTTACATGGCTTGGAATGCAGGGCTTAAAGAAAGGTCCGGAAAAAATACAATGTCCACCAAAACATTAAGTTACTTTGCATCATTAACATGAATCAACACGTATAAAGGGTTTTCTAGTGTTGGTCGAAATAGAACTGAAATTTCATTTTGCATTCCTCTTACACATGCAGAAATGTTTTGTGTTATTCGCGCAAGTCGCCGATTTTTTCGACCCAAATCACGTTAAATTCCTCAATTTTTCCTTCAATGAACATTTTCCAATTGATTAAAATATCGCGCAAGACGATAGTATTTCCAGAGGTTAATCATACCGCCACGACCTGTTAAGGAGATGGAGAATAATTCATACTAGAATATAAAAGCGTAACTCGTCTGTTTGCTACTTAATCGCGATTAAACCACGGAACCGATCGTGATGGAATTTGGCAAGATTATAGTTAAGACGCTCAAGATGAACATATGCTAACATTAATTTTTTAAATGTGTGAAAAGAAAGATAAAGGGAGAGGGGTATATTTGCTTTTGCCAATAGGTGATAACTACGAATGGCAATGGAATTGTAGGCGTCAAGGCGTTCTACAAAAAAGTCCGCGACATGTCTATCTACAAAGGTTTACCTACGCTATCGAAAAAACGTTATTTTTCTGTTGTGCGTTTAACAAAAATCATTTTTAAATCGTAAAATTGGACGCGTGATTTAGATTTTAAAAGCATTTTAATGAAATGGTGCAGCCGCGCTGGCGCCGTTGTGTGCCTCGGAAGTGAATATTCGAGTGGGATCGTTTGTCTATAAAGTCAAACAATTAGCTCGTCTTCCATGTTTGTACAGACCATTGCAAATCGAGTTCGGGAGAACGTTCGCTGTCGTATGTTCCGGTCGATTTTATTCCTTTCATCATTTAGAAAGAAATGGATATGTAGATACGAAATGCGAGAACTGTGAGAGAACCTACAAATCTTGCCATAAAAGACAGTCAGAGAAAGTGTCGAAGAAAAAACATTAATTTTCTTCTAATTGCGAGGCGAAAGAAAATATTTGAATATATTCTACGCCACAATCTACTTCCGTGGTTGACTATTTCTCAATAGAGTCGTAGGGTCATTCCGACACCGGTGGTGTAGTGGAAGCGCGGGTTCGAAGCCTGCTCGGCCGAGCTCGGTTAGGTTTTCAGCTAGGGTCTCTCTCACCTACTCCGGACAAATGTCGGTAGGCAACCCAACATCTCTCCTTCCCAATTCTCTCTCTCAAGTCCAACGGTTAGGTGGAAGAGCGAGCCAAATGACCCGAACCTCGCCATAAGACTTTAAATAAATAAATAAGATCACTCGTCAACACAAACACGAACCGGTCGATCAACATATTCCGGTGGAACGCAATCGCGAAGACGATACCGTGACTTCCTTCCAAGCCATTGTTTTCTTTGTCGTGGAAGCGAGCTGCTTCCCAAGAGGAAGAGAGGTCCGGAAATAGCGGGCGCCCCGGGTGGCCGGCGCTGATCCACGCGTCAACAGCCTGCAGGGCCTGCACCCCGCTTCGAGGATTACCCCGGATCAGAGTCGTAGCAACGGGGGGGAAGGGACGCGCCCCAACACGCCCTCGCCGCACAAAGGCAAAGGGAGCGCGCACCCCGCACACAAATTGCCCGCGGTGTGAGGCACAAGAGAAACGCTTTCGCGGCGCCCGTCCCGCACGCGGCGCCCCGGGCGGCGCCGAGAAGAGCGTGGGAGCCAGGCAGCCGCGACGCCATCGCTTGCGTCCTTAATTATGGCAACAGTTATCCAAAAGGCTATCCTGCAATTAAATTATCCTGCAATCGAGGAATGATTAGTACGTAACAATTTGTTAATCACTCAATACAGCAGTCGAAAAGAGAATAGTCGATTGACTGATTTTATTTTTAATTCTGTGCTATTTTTATTTATCAGGATTGTGTGCATCAATTGCACATTCGATAAAGTATTGGAATGTATTTTCAATATTGGAAATAAAATTAGGAGCGGCAAATTACGCGCAATTTAGCGAATAATTCCATTGTTGCATCTGTTTCGACTGCGGCAGTACGACACGTCCCAATACAACATAAATTGTTATCAGCTCTTTGTGGACGTGGACTTGGAAAATTCTGTTTTCAGTTTAACTTCGCAAACAGTTTAAGTGAATCGGAATCTGCAACAGAATAGTATAAATAATAATAATATAATATAAATATAATAATAATAATATATTTTAAATATAATCTTATGTGTTAGTAATATAATAAAACTACAAGCTATCTAAATTATGATTTTCCTTGCAAATTAAAATCATTTCGTACCTTAGATTCTGTTACAACAATTCCTTTTACGAATTATATTACTCATATTATGAGGAACCCAAAAACGTCGAGGATATTGTAAAAGAGTCAATTCATATGAAATAGACGAAAATAACAAATTGGCCGCGCACAAAATGGTGCCCAGTGTACACATCATTATTTGTGGTAAATTATGCCGTGAGATAATGAAACTTTTTACATCTACACCACTAAATAATAAGTAAAACGCACAAGATTTTCCTTGAATATGGTGTATAATATGTAAGTTTTCAAATAATTAAATTACTTTCAATTTTAGCCTTGTTCTGTTAATTTATTGTCTATCTCAGTAACTAGCCAGGCCTCAGTGTTCAAATTTGTATGAATTATTTCCATCTAAGTGAAGATGATTTACTGAAAGTTTGGAATTTTTCAATCATGCCTCTTTGGAGATATTTCACGTTCAAATTTAAACTTAAATATAAACTTTATTTTCAAAAAGCAATTACAAACTGCGTATGATCACTTGGAGGGTAATAAACTTATTTTACTCTCCGGAAGCAAACAAGGGACCATCCCATCAATTCCGATCGAGAGCCTAATACACAGGCGTATTTAACATTTCAACACACTCCTAATGATAAAAAAATGTATTAACATAATACAAACAAATTTGTATTTAATAAAACACAAAAAGGGCATTTCACAAGTACGTATTATTATCAAACTATAAAGCATCGGAAAATATTGTTGATATATCGAAGCTATTAAATAACACTAAATTCGCGAATAAATATTCCAATAGATGCCGCCCCTAGGCAAGTCTTTACAAAAAGAATCCACCTCCGCCAATAGGAAAACCGGAGAAAAATCCGGACCAGGATGGGGCTACAGAAACTGGGTGATTGCAGAAACACATGCAATTTCAAAAATATTACAAGAAATACGGGATGTGACCCTTGGCTTCCTAACTTCGAAGCAAATCAGTATTCTATTGAGACACTGCCCACAGAGAATCTTCAGCGTAAGTATCAAGTATTACCGCTCACTGTTTGACCTCAAAGATGTTCATTGTGACTCTATAATAACTTTTGATGTTAATTTTCAGCTATTTATAATGAACTAAGCTGAATAGTGCATTGAACATTATTTCTTTGTTTTCGTATTGCCGCTCACAGAAAAGCTATGAACCTAAAAAATAATCAAACATTTATCTGTTTTCAACTCTCGAAATACAATATAATATTCGTTTCGTTGAATATTTTAACTACCATTATAGTACTTCTCCGTTGTCCGCAGAATGAAGAAGTGAAATCTGGAACCAAAGCAGAGAATTATGAGTAATACGACGCTTTCCATCTCAGATAAAGTGTCTGGTTCAAGTAGTACGATGAATGAACAGTATTATTTTTTGTATATATTTCTTCCGTGTACTCTACACGTGGAGACGATATGTAAGAACTTTCGGTCAGGTGAAAATGGCGACGAGTCGAGAATCGAACCCGGGAATACTGCTTTGATCGCAGGGGTGTTAACCACTACACCACCCGTTCGCCTTCCACAACTATACACCTTTTTCAACCCGACCAAGTTATCAAATTCTTTTTTAATCCATATTTGAAGAAAGTCTACGAAAATCAACAAGGCGTTGGAAGCAGATTATGAAATCAAAGTGTTTTTTTACTCAAATGAGTTGTGACGTATTTAAATATTTTTTTCTTTCCTAACTGCAGAGATTTTCATAATTTTTAGAATTTTTCAGAATTTCTTCAAAGGTCAAGAAAAGACGAATATAATGATATTATATTTTTTATTCAAACGAACTACGACTCGTAACAGCACCGCTAATATTTTAACATCTAATGGAGCAACAAACAGAATGAACGTGTTATCGCAGCGCCAGACCTCGTGCTTTCTATTACGAATAGTTTAAATATTCTCGATGCTGTAGTTATTCTTTGAAATTCAATAAATATTATGTCTTAGTATTAGTCTTTTCTCAGGATGTTAAGGAGTGCTGAAAAAATATCGTTTAATTAAAAAATAAAAAAAGTGTCAATATCTTTGCAAACAAAAAACTGAAAATCATTTAATGCTTTATATTTTTATCCCCAATCTCACTTTGATATCCAAGCGTTATGGAGATATTTTTATTGATCGACCCCATGTAGATCCAGTTCTTACTCTGAATCCTCAATGTATTTATAGCTCTTCAAATGAGAACGTGGCATTCCTCAGTTTTATGCATTTCATCTCCCTTCTGCATTAACTGTGAGGAAAACCTCTGTAACTGCAATACCTCAAGAGGTGACGTCCTAACCCATAACTCGTCAGTGATTCTGCTCCGCAACTTCTTCAAAAGCGACAATGGACTCAGCTAAAATACCGGGTGGTTATAATTAAAGTTACCCCGTTTAGACCCACGTAGAACCTGTTCTGATGGGCGAGTTTCGTGATAAAATTGGTAAATACTTTACGTGGACAATGGGGAAAAAAATCTGCAATACAAAAATAGTTCAAATTTCGACCACCAGGTGAGAAGGGGGCAAATAAAAGACCAAAAAGGTCAATTGAAAACAATACTTTATTACTAACATATTTGTTCAATATGCATTCCATTTGCGTGAATCACTCAATATTGCTTCGTTTAGTAAAGCCATGTAGTTAATTTCTTTTTTATGTCAATCGTGGAATTTCGCTGCAATTTACACCATGAACAACAATATTTTTATCAATCATAATATAGTCATAACTATAATATAATCACTAAATGATGGTGAATAGAGTGCTTTCAGGATGTGTGGAAGGGGAAAATTGTACAATTGTTTCTTAGTAGGAAGGGAGCAAAAGTATCTGAATAAGTGACATGATTATATCACAAGTCTGATGCCAAGAAATTTCATGTGACGTTTTGGTGATAGAGACAATTTCAGGTATCGAATGAAGAATGAAAACTGGTTAAAATGATGATCACGAAAAATTAAAAATAATAATAAATAAAGATACTTTATTGTCAAGAAAGCAGTTGCAAACTGCGTATAACCACGTACTAAATTAATTTACTCTCCGGAAACAAACAAGGGATCATCCCATCAATTCCGATCAATGGCCAAAGGGCTGCAGTGAAAAATTTAATACTTGTAAAAGAAATTATTTACTAAAATACGTACTGTTATAAATTTATTATTTAATAATGAATCGTAGATATAATGTGCAGTCAAAATTCAAGATTAATAATAACAAAAGTATGTTTTTGTGGGGATTTACGGCTCGTCAACGTCAAGGTCTTTAGAACCCTTAACAAAAGTATGAAATGTCATTTCCACCTAAGGAAAATCCGACACTACCCGGAAGAAAACCGGAGAAAAACCCGTGCCGAGATGGGGCTACCGAGATAATATATACATAAAAAGAATTTTAAAAAATATACTTGAAAATAGGAATTGAATCAGTATCTATAGAAATATAACAATGGCGTGATAAAGTATAAGATAAATTAGCATCACTTACAACATCCGAAATCATATGGAATAAACAATATGTAGAAAACTCATTAAAAAATTCCCAAATATTAACTCTTTTCAACAATAAATAATTTTATAATAAAGGAAGACATTCACGATAGTAGTAACTAGGTGTCTCAGCGAAAGCTCCAATCTCATCCGTGTTCACCAATAGCTGGGACACGCGCATGCGCAGAAGAAATTCAGGGACCGCGACCAACACTGTACTCCCCATCGACGGGCGCCGATAATTCATAGAAGAGTCGCGACAGCCCGGCAACCCCATATATACGTCTCCTTCAGCCATATATCTACGCACAAATTTATGTCCATTGCAAATTTCGCGCTAGTTCCATATACGTCAGGCCGAATGATGAACGCGACGGCGGGGCGCGGGCGCACATATCACCGGGGCTTGACGTGCGGTGAGCCGCGTGCGGTGCGGCCCCTCCCCCGCTCCTTCACACCTGCTCCGCCTCTTTCGTTGTACACCGAAACGGAACGAGATCGTTCCGCTAAAGGGTTGTGTTTTCATACAACGAATTAAAAAAAATACCGTTGATCATATTTTCAGCCTCCGTATTGCACAAATACGGATATCTTGCGTTTTGGCCAAGTAAAACATTTTTTTTGTGCCAAAGTTCGGATGTATTTTTTATTTCTTCTTAGGGGCTAAATACTCCGTTCCGATCTCACACACATCATCCTCCGAAACACACAACCATTTCACTACATTTATTCACATGTACGCACATACTTGGAAGGATGGTGTGGGAGAATATGAACAGAGTATTTAGCCCTGAAGAAGATATAGAAAAATACATCCAAACGTTGGCACAACAACAAATATTGTTGTGCTTGACCTAAACGCAAGATATCCTTCCTTGACCAAAACTATCGTCACTCAGTATTACAGAGAGGATGATTGAAAGAAAAGTTCTCTGAATAAAATAATACGTCCTTATTTACTTTGACACTTTCTGAAGCACTTCCTCAGTCCCCTCGCTAGTACACATCGCGGTTCGGTTATGCAAACAAAATGCACTTTCCCTGTCTCGAATACTATTTAACATGGTAAATCACTCAGTTCAAAAATTTATTTTCCGTTTGATCATGTTTCCGGTTTAGAAGGATTTCACTGCTCTTGTAGCCCACCTGTTCCATCTTTCAGTGTAGTATTTGTAGATGAGCAATGTATCGTGCTATTGAACCTTATTTACATAGAATGATAGGAGTTGGGTGGTAGGGCTGTTGTCAGTTGGTGGGTCGCTTAGCTGGATTTGCCAACAACTTGGCCCACGTAAAGGTGTTAGTAGGAGAAGTTAGTAGTAGTAAGAGTTCTCGATACTAGGAGTAGCAGGAGAAGGAGATTTTGCTTTTAAGTAATCTAAGCTGTAAATGAAATGGGTTATTGAAGTGAAAAGCTACAATTTTTTCTGGCCCCGCCGGGAATTGAACCCGGAGTGACTTGGTGGTGAGTAAGCACGTTACCTCCTTAACCACCGGAGGGGCGTTCCTTTCTACCCCCCTCTCATCCACTCAACATACAGTAAGATTACTTTTCGTATTCCTGTCTGCTGATCTAACGATTACCCATAAACATGTCTTTTGTTCAACGTCATAGTAATTTCTTCTCACATATTGTCCACTCATTTGCCAAAATATTGGTACGATTCGAACAGTTTAGTTTGCATTAAACACTCGCCAACTCTGGAAGAATTGCCGAAGAATCAAGTGTGCTATGAATCTAGTTATTGTTTGGTCGCTCATTCCTCCCGTCTCGAATACTTAGGTTCATATTTAACAGATTTATATTGAACGACCAATTACTTACCCGTGCTAGTTATGGTAAACTTGTTAATTTCATTGTTAATCATTTTTAAATTACAAAGGGGTTATTTTCATACCGAAAAATATAGCTTTGTATAATTATTTTCTTATGACAAAAACTTAGGAAAATAATCCACTCGTTGGTGTCAAATATTAGTCAATAACCGTATTTAATTTATTCCTTTGGAATTACTATTTTCAATGACAATTTAATATCACATTAGATAATGGACTTCAAAATTTAATGTACGCGTGTAAAAGAAATTGCGCTCACTTGGCCTAAGAATCTTAATTGTTTTACAAAATTCGTGTTGAAAGTTTTAGTGTGCGACTCACACATTTCCACTGATTGCTTCCATGTCAACATCTGCAGCTGGAACATTGTGAGGGCTCTAATGACCTTGACGTTGACGAGCTCTAAAGCCCCAAGAAAAAATGTAACATTGTGTCAGGAGAATTTCGCATTGTAACGCCCCTTACAATATAAAATTGCATGCCAAACAATAATTATAGAAGTTTGTGTAAGATCTGTGATGGCGCACGCCAAAGATGATTTGCAGTGATTTCGTGGCATTTTGAGAAACGAAGTCTTTTACAAGAAGTACTGTTCAAATCAATAGCATAATATTTTCAATGTATCAAGTCGAAACTGCTTTTTAATAAGTTTACTTAACTTGTGATAAACTACGGTAAAATAATAATAATTTTAAGGGAGATATTATGGGCTCAGTTGAGATACACCACTTTTCCCTCAGTGGTGTAACAGGTTTAGGAAGATAAAAATCGTAATGAAAAACTTTTGAAAACTGTTCTTATCAGAGTTAGACGTCATAACATTGCATTGCTATAGGGTGTATAAATGTGTGCGGGTTAAACTGGTTAAAAATTCAGGGACAAGATTAGGCCCAAACATACTAATAGAAGAAGTTAAATAAAAGCTTGTAAAAGTATAATGTACGGAGTCTGACTCACTAGGCTCTAACTATTCAGCGTAATATCCCGTTGCGTATATTTTGCATACGTTTACTCCCATTTACGTTACGGCATTACCTTCTGGGGCAATTCCGGTCAGAGTATTCAAACTTTCAGAATTCAGAAGAGGATAGTTCGGATAATTTGTAAATCTCACCACCGAAACTCTTGTAAACCTTTATTCAAGGAATTAAATATCTTAACACTTCCCTGCATTTATATTTATGAAACGGTCGTGTTTGTTAAGACCGAATTACTGAAGAGCC